>JASGCC010002412.1:0-28503 GCA_030067915.1 Hydractinia echinata
TCATTTCCCGAACGATTTTTAAAATTATTTTTTCACCACTAAAACCCATGAGACTTGTAGTTTTCAAAAATTTTTCATTTTTGATGAGACGCCGAATGAAAGCAGTTTAATCGCCGGCAACCGAAAACCCGCGATTTCCCGTAAATCCCGTATAGTCGAATGTATAAAAAGAAAGTAAGCAGGGAGTAAACTCATTTCCCGAACGATTTTTAAAATTATTTTTTCACCACTAAAACCCATGAGACTTGTAGTTTTCAAAAATATTTTCATTTTTGATGAGACGCCGAATGAAAGCAGTTTAATCGCCGGCAACCGAAAACCCGCGATTTCCCGTAAATCCCGGCTCCCGTATAGTCGAATGTATACAAAGAAAGTAAGCAGGGAGTAAACTCATTTCCCGAACGATTTTTAAAATTATTTTTTCACCACTAAAACCCATGAGACTTGTAGTTTTCAAAAATATTTTCATTTTTGATGAGACGCCGAATGAAAGCAGTTTAATCGCCGGCAACCGAAAACCCGCGATTTCCCGTAAATCCCGTATAGTCGAATGTATACAAAGAAAGTAAGCAGGGAGTAAACTCATTTCCCGAACGATTTTTAAAATTATTTTTTCACCACTAAAACCCATGAGACTTGTAGTTTTCAAAAATATTTTCATTTTTGATGAGACGCCGAATGAAAGCAGTTTAATCGCCGGCAACCGAAAACCCGCGATTTCCCGTAAATCCCTCCCGTATAGTCGAATGTATACAAAGAAAGTAGCAGGGAGTAAACTCATTTCCCGAACGATTTTTAAAATTATTTTTTCACCACTAAAACCCATGAGACTTGTAGTTTTCAAAAATATTTTCATTTTTGATGAGACGCCGAATGAAAGCAGTTTAATCGGCAACCGAAAACCCGCGATTTCCCGTAAATCCCTCGGCCCGTATAGTCGAATGTATACAAAGAAAGTAAGCAGGGAGTAAACTCATTTCCCGAACGATTTTTAAAATTATTTTTTCACCACTAAAACCCATGAGACTTGTAGTTTTCAAAAATATTTTCATTTTTGATGAGACGCCGAATGAAAGCAGTTTAATCGCCGGCAACCGAAAACCCGCGATTTCCCGTAAATCCCGTATAGTCGAATGTATACAAAGAAAGTAAGCAGGGAGTAAACTCATTTCCCGAACGATTTTTAAAATTTTTTTCACCACTAAAACCCATGAGACTTGTAGTTTTCAAAAATTTTTCATTTTTGATGAGACGCCGAATGAAAGCAGTTTAATCGCCGGCAACCGAAAACCCGCGATTTCCCGTAAATCCCGGCTCGGCCCGTATAGTCGAATGTATACAAAGAAAGTAAGCAGGGAGTAAACTCATTTCCCGAACGATTTTTAAAATTATTTTTTCACCACTAAAACCCATGAGACTTGTAGTTTTCAAAAATATTTTCATTTTTGATGAGACGCCGAATGAAAGCAGTTTAATCGCCGGCAACCGAAAACCCGCGATTTCCCGTAAATCCCGTATAGTCGAATGTATACAAAGAAAGTAAGCAGGGAGTAAACTCATTTCCCGAACGATTTTTAAAATTATTTTTTCACCACTAAAACCCATGAGACTTGTAGTTTTCAAAAATTTTCATTTTTGATGAGACGCCGAATGAAAGCAGTTTAATCGCCGGCAACCGAAAACCCGCGATTTCCCGTAAATCCCGTATAGTCGAATGTATACAAAGAAAGTAAGCAGGGAGTAAACTCATTTCCCGAACGATTTTTAAAATTATTTTTTCACCACTAAAACCCATGAGACTTGTAGTTTTCAAAAATTTTTCATTTTTGATGAGACGCCGAATGAAAGCAGTTTAATCGCCGGCAACCGAAAACCCGCGATTTCCCGTAAATCCCGGCTCGGTATAGTCGAATGTATACAAAGAAAGTAAGCAGGGAGTAAACTCATTTCCCGAACGATTTTTAAAATTATTTTTTCACCACTAAAACCCATGAGACTTGTAGTTTTCAAAATATTTTCATTTTTGATGAGACGCCGAATGAAAGCAGTTTAATCGCCGGCAACCGAAAACCCGCGATTTCCCGTAAATCCCGTATAGTCGAATGTATACAAAGAAAGTAAGCAGGGAGTAAACTCATTTCCCGAACGATTTTTAAAATTATTTTTTCACCACTAAAACCCATGAGACTTGTAGTTTTCAAAAATTTTCATTTTTGATGAGACGCCGAATGAAAGCAGTTTAATCGCCGGCAACCGAAAACCCGCGATTTCCCGTAAATCCCGTATAGTCGAATGTATACAAAGAAAGTAAGCAGGGAGTAAACTCATTTCCCGAACGATTTTTAAAATTATTTTTTCACCACTAAAACCCATGAGACTTGTAGTTTTCAAAAATTTTTCATTTTTGATGAGACGCCGAATGAAAGCAGTTTAATCGCCGGCAACCGAAAACCCGCGATTTCCCGTAAATCCCATCGGCCCGTATAGTCGAATGTATACAAAGAAAGTAAGCAGGGAGTAAACTCATTTCCCGAACGATTTTTAAAATTATTTTTTCACCACTAAAACCCATGAGACTTGTAGTTTTCAAAAATATTTTCATTTTTGATGAGACGCCGAATGAAAGCAGTTTAATCGCCGGCAACCGAAAACCCGCGATTTCCCGTAAATCCCGTATAGTCGAATGTATACAAAGAAAGTAAGCAGGGAGTAAACTCATTTCCCGAACGATTTTTAAAATTATTTTTTCACCACTAAAACCCATGAGACTTGTAGTTTTCAAAAATATTTTCATTTTTGATGAGACGCCGAATGAAAGCAGTTTAATCGCCGGCAACCGAAAACCCGCGATTTCCCGTAAATCCCGGCTCGGCCCGTATAGTCGAATGTATACAAAGAAAGTAAGCAGGGAGTAAACTCATTTCCCGAACGATTTTTAAAATTATTTTTTCACCACTAAAACCCATGAGACTTGTAGTTTTAAAAATATTTTCATTTTTGATGAGACGCCGAATGAAAGCAGTTTAATCGCCGGCAACCGAAAACCCGCGATTTCCCGTAAATCCCGGCTCGGCCCGTATAGTCGAATGTATACAAAGAAAGTAAGCAGGGAGTAAACTCATTTCCCGAACGATTTTTAAAATTATTTTTTCACCACTAAAACCCATGAGACTTGTAGTTTTCAAAAATATTTTCATTTTTGATGAGACGCCGAATGAAAGCAGTTTAATCGCCGGCAACCGAAAACCCGCGATTTCCCGTAAATCCCGTATAGTCGAATGTATACAAAGAAAGTAAGCAGGGAGTAAACTCATTTCCCGAACGATTTTTAAAATTATTTTTTCACCACTAAAACCCATGAGACTTGTAGTTTTCAAAAATTTTCATTTTTGATGAGACGCCGAATGAAAGCAGTTTAATCGCCGGCAACCGAAAACCCGCGATTTCCCGTAAATCCCGGCTCGGCCCGTATAGTCGAATGTATACAAAGAAAGTAAGCAGGGAGTAAACTCATTTCCCGAACGATTTTTAAAATTATTTTTTCACCACTAAAACCCATGAGACTTGTAGTTTTCAAAAATATTTTCATTTTTGATGAGACGCCGAATGAAAGCAGTTTAATCGCCGGCAACCGAAAACCCGCGATTTCCCGTAAATCCCGGCTCGGCCCGTATAGTCGAATGTATACAAAGAAAGTAAGCAGGGAGTAAACTCATTTCCCGAACGATTTTTAAAATTATTTTTTCACCACTAAAACCCATGAGACTTGTAGTTTTCAAAAATTTTTCATTTTTGATGAGACGCCGAATGAAAGCAGTTTAATCGCCGGCAACCGAAAACCCGCGATTTCCCGTAAATCCCGTATAGTCGAATGTATACAAAGAAAGTAGCAGGGAGTAAACTCATTTCCCGAACGATTTTTAAAATTATTTTTTCACCACTAAAACCCATGAGACTTGTAGTTTTCAAAAATTTTCATTTTTGATGAGACGCCGAATGAAAGCAGTTTAATCGCCGGCAACCGAAAACCCGCGATTTCCCGTAAATCCCGGCTCGGCCCGTATAGTCGAATGTATACAAAGAAAGTAAGCAGGGAGTAAACTCATTTCCCGAACGATTTTTAAAATTATTTTTTCACCACTAAAACCCATGAGACTTGTAGTTTTCAAAAATATTTTCATTTTTGATGAGACGCCGAATGAAAGCAGTTTAATCGCCGGCAACCGAAAACCCGCGATTTCCCGTAAATCCCGTATAGTCGAATGTATACAAAGAAAGTAAGCAGGGAGTAAACTCATTTCCCGAACGATTTTTAAAATTATTTTTTCACCACTAAAACCCATGAGACTTGTAGTTTTAAAATATTTTCATTTTTGATGAGACGCCGAATGAAAGCAGTTTAATCGCCGGCAACCGAAAACCCGCGATTTCCCGTAAATCCCGTATAGTCGAATGTATACAAAGAAAGTAAGCAGGGAGTAAACTCATTTCCCGAACGATTTTTAAAATTATTTTTTCACCACTAAAACCCATGAGACTTGTAGTTTTCAAAAATTTTCATTTTTGATGAGACGCCGAATGAAAGCAGTTTAATCGCCGGCAACCGAAAACCCGCGATTTCCCGTAAATCCCGGCTCGGCCCGTATAGTCGAATGTATACAAAGAAAGTAAGCAGGGAGTAAACTCATTTCCCGAACGATTTTTAAAATTATTTTTTCACCACTAAAACCCATGAGACTTGTAGTTTTCAAAAATATTTTCATTTTTGATGAGACGCCGAATGAAAGCAGTTTAATCGCCGGCAACCGAAAACCCGCGATTTCCCGTAAATCCCGTATAGTCGAATGTATACAAAGAAAGTAAGCAGGGAGTAAACTCATTTCCCGAACGATTTTTAAAATTATTTTTTCACCACTAAAACCCATGAGACTTGTAGTTTTCAAAAATATTTTCATTTTTGATGAGACGCCGAATGAAAGCAGTTTAATCGCCGGCAACCGAAAACCCGCGATTTCCCGTAAATCCCGTATAGTCGAATGTATACAAAGAAAGTAAGCAGGGAGTAAACTCATTTCCCGAACGATTTTTAAAATTATTTTTTCACCACTAAAACCCATGAGACTTGTAGTTTTCAAAAATATTTTCATTTTTGATGAGACGCCGAATGAAAGCAGTTTAATCGCCGGCAACCGAAAACCCGCGATTTCCCGTAAATTCCCGTATAGTCGAATGTATACAAAGAAAGTAAGCAGGGAGTAAACTCATTTCCCGAACGATTTTTAAAATTATTTTTTCACCACTAAAACCCATGAGACTTGTAGTTTTCAAAAATATTTTCATTTTTGATGAGACGCCGAATGAAAGCAGTTTAATCGCCGGCAACCGAAAACCCGCGATTTCCCGTAAATCCCGTATAGTCGAATGTATACAAAGAAAGTAAGCAGGGAGTAAACTCATTTCCCGAACGATTTTTAAAATTATTTTTTCACCACTAAAACCCATGAGACTTGTAGTTTTCAAAAATATTTTCATTTTTGATGAGACGCCGAATGAAAGCAGTTTAATCGCCGGCAACCGAAAACCCGCGATTTCCCGTAAATCCCGGCTCGGCCCGTATAGTCGAATGTATACAAAGAAAGTAAGCAGGGAGTAAACTCATTTCCCGAACGATTTTTAAAATTATTTTTTCACCACTAAAACCCATGAGACTTGTAGTTTTCAAAAATATTTTCATTTTTGATGAGACGCCGAATGAAAGCAGTTTAATCGCCGGCAACCGAAAACCCGCGATTTCCCGTAAATCCCGGCTCGGCCCGTATAGTCGAATGTATACAAAGAAAGTAAGCAGGGAGTAAACTCATTTCCCGAACGATTTTTAAAATTATTTTTTCACCACTAAAACCCATGAGACTTGTAGTTTTCAAAAATATTTTCATTTTTGATGAGACGCCGAATGAAAGCAGTTTAATCGCCGGCAACCGAAAACCCGCGATTTCCCGTAAATCCCGTATAGTCGAATGTATACAAAGAAAGTAAGCAGGGAGTAAACTCATTTCCCGAACGATTTTTAAAATTATTTTTTCACCACTAAAACCCATGAGACTTGTAGTTTTCAAAAATATTTTCATTTTTGATGAGACGCCGAATGAAAGCAGTTTAATCGCCGGCAACCGAAAACCCGCGATTTCCCGTAAATCCCGGCTCGGCCCGTATAGTCGAATGTATACAAAGAAAGTAGCAGGGAGTAAACTCATTTCCCGAACGATTTTTAAAATTATTTTTTCACCACTAAAACCCATGAGACTTGTAGTTTTCAAAAATATTTTCATTTTTGATGAGACGCCGAATGAAAGCAGTTTAATCGCCGGCAACCGAAAACCCGCGATTTCCCGTAAATCCCGGATCGGCCGTATAGTCGAATGTATACAAAGAAAGTAAGCAGGGAGTAAACTCATTTCCCGAACGATTTTTAAAATTATTTTTTCACCACTAAAACCCATGAGACTTGTAGTTTTCAAAAATATTTTCATTTTTGATGAGACGCCGAATGAAAGCAGTTTAATCGCCGGCAACCGAAAACCCGCGATTTCCCGTAAATCCCGTATAGTCGAATGTATACAAAGAAAGTAAGCAGGGAGTAAACTCATTTCCCGAACGATTTTTAAAATTATTTTTTCACCACTAAAACCCATGAGACTTGTAGTTTTCAAAAATATTTTCATTTTTGATGAGACGCCGAATGAAAGCAGTTTAATCGCCGGCAACCGAAAACCCGCGATTTCCCGTAAATCCCGTATAGTCGAATGTATACAAAGAAAGTAAGCAGGGAGTAAACTCATTTCCCGAACGATTTTTAAAATTATTTTTTCACCACTAAAACCCATGAGACTTGTAGTTTTCAAAAATATTTTCATTTTTGATGAGACGCCGAATGAAAGCAGTTTAATCGCCGGCAACCGAAAACCCGCGATTTCCCGTAAATCCCGCTAGTCGAATGTATACAAAGAAAGTAAGCAGGGAGTAAACTCATTTCCCGAACGATTTTTAAAATTATTTTTTCACCACTAAAACCCATGAGACTTGTAGTTTTCAAAAATATTTTCATTTTTGATGAGACGCCGAATGAAAGCAGTTTAATCGCCGGCAACCGAAAACCCGCGATTTCCCGTAAATCCCGTATAGTCGAATGTATACAAAGAAAGTAAGCAGGGAGTAAACTCATTTCCCGAACGATTTTTAAAATTATTTTTTCACCACTAAAACCCATGAGACTTGTAGTTTTCAAAAATATTTTCATTTTTGATGAGACGCCGAATGAAAGCAGTTTAATCGCCGGCAACCGAAAACCCGCGATTTCCCGTAAATCCCGGCTCGGCCCGTATAGTCGAATGTATACAAAGAAAGTAAGCAGGGAGTAAACTCATTTCCCGAACGATTTTTAAAATTATTTTTTCACCACTAAAACCCATGAGACTTGTAGTTTTCAAAAATATTTTCATTTTTGATGAGACGCCGAATGAAAGCAGTTTAATCGCCGGCAACCGAAAACCCGCGATTTCCCGTAAATCCCGCTCCCGTATAGTCGAATGTATACAAAGAAAGTAAGCAGGGAGTAAACTCATTTCCCGAACGATTTTTAAAATTATTTTTTCACCACTAAAACCCATGAGACTTGTAGTTTTCAAAAATATTTTCATTTTTGATGAGACGCCGAATGAAAGCAGTTTAATCGCCGGCAACCGAAAACCCGCGATTTCCCGTAAATCCCGTATAGTCGAATGTATACAAAGAAAGTAAGCAGGGAGTAAACTCATTTCCCGAACGATTTTTAAAATTATTTTTTCACCACTAAAACCCATGAGACTTGTAGTTTTCAAAAATATTTTCATTTTTGATGAGACGCCGAATGAAAGCAGTTTAATCGCCGGCAACCGAAAACCCGCGATTTCCCGTAAATCCCGTATAGTCGAATGTATACAAAGAAAGTAAGCAGGGAGTAAACTCATTTCCCGAACGATTTTTAAAATTATTTTTTCACCACTAAAACCCATGAGACTTGTAGTTTTCAAAAATATTTTCATTTTTGATGAGACGCCGAATGAAAGCAGTTTAATCGCCGGCAACCGAAAACCCGCGATTTCCCGTAAATCCCGTATAGTCGAATGTATACAAAGAAAGTAAGCAGGAGTAAACTCATTTCCCGAACGATTTTTAAAATTATTTTTTCACCACTAAAACCCATGAGACTTGTAGTTTTCAAAAATATTTTCATTTTTGATGAGACGCCGAATGAAAGCAGTTTAATCGCCGGCAACCGAAAACCCGCGATTTCCCGTAAATCCCGGCTCGGCCCGTATAGTCGAATGTATACAAAGAAAGTAAGCAGGGAGTAAACTCATTTCCCGAACGATTTTTAAAATTATTTTTTCACCACTAAAACCCATGAGACTTGTAGTTTTCAAAAATATTTTCATTTTTGATGAGACGCCGAATGAAAGCAGTTTAATCGCCGGCAACCGAAAACCCGCGATTTCCCGTAAATCCCGTATAGTCGAATGTATACAAAGAAAGTAAGCAGGGAGTAAACTCATTTCCCGAACGATTTTTAAAATTATTTTTTCACCACTAAAACCCATGAGACTTGTAGTTTTCAAAAATATTTTCATTTTTGATGAGACGCCGAATGAAAGCAGTTTAATCGCCGGCAACCGAAAACCCGCGATTTCCCGTAAATCCCGTATAGTCGAATGTATACAAAGAAAGTAAGCAGGGAGTAAACTCATTTCCCGAACGATTTTTAAAATTATTTTTTCACCACTAAAACCCATGAGACTTGTAGTTTTCAAAAATATTTTCATTTTTGATGAGACGCCGAATGAAAGCAGTTTAATCGCCGGCAACCGAAAACCCGCGATTTCCCGTAAATCCCGTATAGTCGAATGTATACAAAGAAAGTAAGCAGGGAGTAAACTCATTTCCCGAACGATTTTTAAAATTATTTTTTCACCACTAAAACCCATGAGACTTGTAGTTTTCAAAAATATTTTCATTTTTGATGAGACGCCGAATGAAAGCAGTTTAATCGCCGGCAACCGAAAACCCGCGATTTCCCGTAAATCCCTCGGCCCGTATAGTCGAATGTATACAAAGAAAGTAAGCAGGGAGTAAACTCATTTCCCGAACGATTTTTAAAATTATTTTTTCACCACTAAAACCCATGAGACTTGTAGTTTTCAAAAATATTTTCATTTTTGATGAGACGCCGAATGAAAGCAGTTTAATCGCCGGCAACCGAAAACCCGCGATTTCCCGTAAATCCCGGCTCCCGTATAGTCGAATGTATACAAAGAAAGTAAGCAGGGAGTAAACTCATTTCCCGAACGATTTTTAAAATTATTTTTTCACCACTAAAACCCATGAGACTTGTAGTTTTCAAAAATATTTTCATTTTTGATGAGACGCCGAATGAAAGCAGTTTAATCGCCGGCAACCGAAAACCCGCGATTTCCCGTAAATCCCGTATAGTCGAATGTATACAAAGAAAGTAAGCAGGGAGTAAACTCATTTCCCGAACGATTTTTAAAATTATTTTTTCACCACTAAAACCCATGAGACTTGTAGTTTTCAAAAATATTTTCATTTTTGATGAGACGCCGAATGAAAGCAGTTTAATCGCCGGCAACCGAAAACCCGCGATTTCCCGTAAATCCCGTCCGTAGTCGAATGTATACAAAGAAAGTAAGCAGGGAGTAAACTCATTTCCCGAACGATTTTTAAAATTATTTTTTCACCACTAAAACCCATGAGACTTGTAGTTTTCAAAAATATTTTCATTTTTGATGAGACGCCGAATGAAAGCAGTTTAATCGCCGGCAACCGAAAACCCGCGATTTCCCGTAAATCCCGGCTCGGCCCGTATAGTCGAATGTATACAAAGAAAGTAAGCAGGGAGTAAACTCATTTCCCGAACGATTTTTAAAATTATTTTTTCACCACTAAAACCCATGAGACTTGTAGTTTTCAAAAATATTTTCATTTTTGATGAGACGCCGAATGAAAGCAGTTTAATCGCCGGCAACCGAAAACCCGCGATTTCCCGTAAATCCCGGCTCGGCCCGTATAGTCGAATGTATACAAAGAAAGTAAGCAGGGAGTAAACTCATTTCCCGAACGATTTTTAAAATTATTTTTTCACCACTAAAACCCATGAGACTTGTAGTTTTCAAAAATATTTTCATTTTTGATGAGACGCCGAATGAAAGCAGTTTAATCGCCGGCAACCGAAAACCCGCGATTTCCCGTAAATCCCGTATAGTCGAATGTATACAAAGAAAGTAAGCAGGGAGTAAACTCATTTCCCGAACGATTTTTAAAATTATTTTTTCACCACTAAAACCCATGAGACTTGTAGTTTTCAAAAATATTTTCATTTTTGATGAGACGCCGAATGAAAGCAGTTTAATCGCCGGCAACCGAAAACCCGCGATTTCCCGTAAATCCCGGCTCGGCCCGTATAGTCGAATGTATACAAAGAAAGTAAGCAGGGAGTAAACTCATTTCCCGAACGATTTTTAAAATTATTTTTTCACCACTAAAACCCATGAGACTTGTAGTTTTCAAAAATTTTCATTTTTGATGAGACGCCGAATGAAAGCAGTTTAATCGCCGGCAACCGAAAACCCGCGATTTCCCGTAAATCCCGGCTCGGCCCGTATAGTCGAATGTATACAAAGAAAGTAAGCAGGGAGTAAACTCATTTCCCGAACGATTTTTAAAATTATTTTTTCACCACTAAAACCCATGAGACTTGTAGTTTTCAAAAATATTTTCATTTTTGATGAGACGCCGAATGAAAGCAGTTTAATCGCCGGCAACCGAAAACCCGCGATTTCCCGTAAATCCCGGCTCGGCCCGTATAGTCGAATGTATACAAAGAAAGTAAGCAGGGAGTAAACTCATTTCCCGAACGATTTTTAAAATTATTTTTTCACCACTAAAACCCATGAGACTTGTAGTTTTCAAAAATATTTTCATTTTTGATGAGACGCCGAATGAAAGCAGTTTAATCGCCGGCAACCGAAAACCCGCGATTTCCCGTAAATCCCGTATAGTCGAATGTATACAAAGAAAGTAAGCAGGGAGTAAACTCATTTCCCGAACGATTTTTAAAATTATTTTTTCACCACTAAAACCCATGAGACTTGTAGTTTTCAAAAATATTTTCATTTTTGATGAGACGCCGAATGAAAGCAGTTTAATCGCCGGCAACCGAAAACCCGCGATTTCCCGTAAATCCCGGCTCGGCCCGTATAGTCGAATGTATACAAAGAAAGTAAGCAGGGAGTAAACTCATTTCCCGAACGATTTTTAAAATTATTTTTTCACCACTAAAACCCATGAGACTTGTAGTTTTCAAAAATATTTTCATTTTTGATGAGACGCCGAATGAAAGCAGTTTAATCGCCGGCAACCGAAAACCCGCGATTTCCCGTAAATCCCGGCTCGGCCCGTATAGTCGAATGTATACAAAGAAAGTAAGCAGGGAGTAAACTCATTTCCCGAACGATTTTTAAAATTATTTTTTCACCACTAAAACCCATGAGACTTGTAGTTTTCAAAAATATTTTCATTTTTGATGAGACGCCGAATGAAAGCAGTTTAATCGCCGGCAACCGAAAACCCGCGATTTCCCGTAAATCCCGGCTCGGCCCGTATAGTCGAATGTATACAAAGAAAGTAAGCAGGGAGTAAACTCATTTCCCGAACGATTTTTAAAATTATTTTTTCACCACTAAAACCCATGAGACTTGTAGTTTTCAAAAATATTTTCATTTTTGATGAGACGCCGAATGAAAGCAGTTTAATCGCCGGCAACCGAAAACCCGCGATTTCCCGTAAATCCCGTATAGTCGAATGTATACAAAGAAAGTAAGCAGGGAGTAAACTCATTTCCCGAACGATTTTTAAAATTATTTTTTCACCACTAAAACCCATGAGACTTGTAGTTTTCAAAAATATTTTCATTTTTGATGAGACGCCGAATGAAAGCAGTTTAATCGCCGGCAACCGAAAACCCGCGATTTCCCGTAAATCCCGTATAGTCGAATGTATACAAAGAAAGTAAGCAGGGAGTAAACTCATTTCCCGAACGATTTTTAAAATTATTTTTTCACCACTAAAACCCATGAGACTTGTAGTTTTCAAAAATATTTTCATTTTTGATGAGACGCCGAATGAAAGCAGTTTAATCGCCGGCAACCGAAAACCCGCGATTTCCCGTAAATCCCGTATAGTCGAATGTATACAAAGAAAGTAAGCAGGGAGTAAACTCATTTCCCGAACGATTTTTAAAATTATTTTTTCACCACTAAAACCCATGAGACTTGTAGTTTTCAAAAATATTTTCATTTTTGATGAGACGCCGAATGAAAGCAGTTTAATCGCCGGCAACCGAAAACCCGCGATTTCCCGTAAATCCCGTATAGTCGAATGTATACAAAGAAAGTAAGCAGGGAGTAAACTCATTTCCCGAACGATTTTTAAAATTATTTTTTCACCACTAAAACCCATGAGACTTGTAGTTTTCAAAAATATTTTCATTTTTGATGAGACGCCGAATGAAAGCAGTTTAATCGCCGGCAACCGAAAACCCGCGATTTCCCGTAAATCCCGGCTCGGCCCGTATAGTCGAATGTATACAAAGAAAGTAAGCAGGGAGTAAACTCATTTCCCGAACGATTTTTAAAATTATTTTTTCACCACTAAAACCCATGAGACTTGTAGTTTTCAAAATATTTTCATTTTTGATGAGACGCCGAATGAAAGCAGTTTAATCGCCGGCAACCGAAAACCCGCGATTTCCCGTAAATCCCGGCTCGGCCCGTATAGTCGAATGTATACAAAGAAAGTAAGCAGGGAGTAAACTCATTTCCCGAACGATTTTTAAAATTATTTTTTCACCACTAAAACCCATGAGACTTGTAGTTTTCAAAAATTTTTCATTTTTGATGAGACGCCGAATGAAAGCA
The DNA here is from genome assembly GCA_030067915.1 of Hydractinia echinata. Lineage (NCBI taxonomy): Eukaryota > Metazoa > Cnidaria > Hydrozoa > Anthoathecata > Hydractiniidae > Hydractinia > Hydractinia echinata. The sequence continues at coordinate 13,029 of JASGCC010002412.1, forward strand.
GTTTAATCGCCGGCAACCGAAAACCCGCGATTTCCCGTAAATCCCGGCTCGGCCCGTATAGTCGAATGTATACAAAGAAAGTACAGGGAGTAAACTCATTTCCCGAACGATTTTTAAAATTATTTTTTCACCACTAAAACCCATGAGACTTGTAGTTTTCAAAAATATTTTCATTTTTGATGAGACGCCGAACGAAAGCAGTTTAATCGCCGGCAACCGAAAACCCGCGATTTCCCGTAAATCCCGTATAGTCGAATGTATACAAAGAAAGTAAGCAGGGAGTAAACTCATTTCCCGAACGATTTTTAAAATTATTTTTTCACCACTAAATCCCATTTGTAAAAAATTTTTCATTTTTGATGAGACGCCGAATGAAAGCAGTTTAATCGCCGGCAACCGAAAACCCGCGATTTCCCGTAAATCCCGGCTCCCCGTATAGTCGAATGTATACAAAGAAAGTAAGCAGGGAGTAAACTCATTTCCCGAACGATTTTTAAAATTATTTTTTCACCACTAAAACCCATGAGACTTGTAGTTTTCAAAAATATTTTCATTTTTGATGAGACGCCGAATGAAAGCAGTTTAATCGCCGGCAACCGAAAACCCGCGATTTCCCGTAAATCCCGGCTCGGCCGTATAGTCGAATGTATACAAAGAAAGTAAGCAGGGAGTAAACTCATTTCCCGAACGATTTTTAAAATTATTTTTTCACCACTAAAACCCATGAGACTTGTAGTTTTCAAAAATATTTTCATTTTTGATGAGACGCCGAATGAAAGCAGTTTAATCGCCGGCAACCGAAAACCCGCGATTTCCCGTAAATCCCGTATAGTCGAATGTATACAAAGAAAGTAAGCAGGGAGTAAACTCATTTCCCGAACGATTTTTAAAATTATTTTTTCACCACTAAAACCCATGAGACTTGTAGTTTTCAAAAATATTTTCATTTTTGATGAGACGCCGAATGAAAGCAGTTTAATCGCCGGCAACCGAAAACCCGCGATTTCCCGTAAATCCCGGCTCGGCCCGTATAGTGAATGTATACAAAGAAAGTAAGCAGGGAGTAAACTCATTTCCCGAACGATTTTTAAAATTATTTTTTCACCACTAAAACCCATGAGACTTGTAGTTTTCAAAAATATTTTCATTTTTGATGAGACGCCGAATGAAAGCAGTTTAATCGCCGGCAACCGAAAACCCGCGATTTCCCGTAAATCCCGGCTCGGCCCGTATAGTGAATGTATACAAAGAAAGTACAGGGAGTAAACTCATTTCCCGAACGATTTTTAAAATTATTTTTTCACCACTAAAACCCATGAGACTTGTAGTTTTCAAAAATATTTTCATTTTTGATGAGACGCCGAATGAAAGCAGTTTAATCGCCGGCAACCGAAAACCCGCGATTTCCCGTAAATCCCGGCTCGGCCCGTATAGTCGAATGTATACAAAGAAAGTAAGCAGGGAGTAAACTCATTTCCCGAACGATTTTTAAAATTATTTTTTCACCACTAAAACCCATGAGACTTGTAGTTTTCAAAAATATTTTCATTTTTGATGAGACGCCGAATGAAAGCAGTTTAATCGCCGGCAACCGAAAACCCGCGATTTCCCGTAAATCCCGTATAGTCGAATGTATACAAAGAAAGTACAGGGAGTAAACTCATTTCCCGAACGATTTTTAAAATTATTTTTTCACCACTAAAACCCATGAGACTTGTAGTTTTCAAAAATTTTTCATTTTTGATGAGACGCCGAATGAAAGCAGTTTAATCGCCGGCAACCGAAAACCCGCGATTTCCCGTAAATCCCGGCTCGGCCCGTATAGTCGAATGTATACAAAGAAAGTAAGCAGGGAGTAAACTCATTTCCCGAACGATTTTTAAAATTATTTTTTCACCACTAAAACCCATGAGACTTGTAGTTTTCAAAAATATTTTCATTTTTGATGAGACGCCGAATGAAAGCAGTTTAATCGCCGGCAACCGAAAACCCGCGATTTCCCGTAAATCCCGTATAGTCGAATGTATACAAAGAAAGTAAGCAGGGAGTAAACTCATTTCCCGAACGATTTTTAAAATTATTTTTTCACCACTAAAACCCATGAGACTTGTAGTTTTCAAAAATATTTTCATTTTTGATGAGACGCCGAATGAAAGCAGTTTAATCGCCGGCAACCGAAAACCCGCGATTTCCCGTAAATCCCGTATAGTCGAATGTATACAAAGAAAGTAAGCAGGGAGTAAACTCATTTCCCGAACGATTTTTAAAATTATTTTTTCACCACTAAAACCCATGAGACTTGTAGTTTTCAAAAATATTTTCATTTTTGATGAGACGCCGAATGAAAGCAGTTTAATCGCCGGCAACCGAAAACCCGCGATTTCCCGTAAATCCCGGCTCGGCCCGTATAGTCGAATGTATACAAAGAAAGTACAGGGAGTAAACTCATTTCCCGAACGATTTTTAAAATTATTTTTTCACCACTAAAACCCATGAGACTTGTAGTTTTCAAAAATATTTTCATTTTTGATGAGACGCCGAATGAAAGCAGTTTAATCGCCGGCAACCGAAAACCCGCGATTTCCCGTAAATCCCGGCTCGGCCCGTATAGTCGAATGTATACAAAGAAAGTAGCAGGGAGTAAACTCATTTCCCGAACGATTTTTAAAATTATTTTTTCACCACTAAAACCCATGAGACTTGTAGTTTTCAAAAATATTTTCATTTTTGATGAGACGCCGAATGAAAGCAGTTTAATCGCCGGCAACCGAAAACCCGCGATTTCCCGTAAATCCCGTATAGTCGAATGTATACAAAGAAAGTAGCAGGGAGTAAACTCATTTCCCGAACGATTTTTAAAATTATTTTTTCACCACTAAAACCCATGAGACTTGTAGTTTTCAAAAATATTTTCATTTTTGATGAGACGCCGAATGAAAGCAGTTTAATCGCCGGCAACCGAAAACCCGCGATTTCCCGTAAATCCCGGCTCGGCCCGTATAGTCGAATGTATACAAAGAAAGTACAGGGAGTAAACTCATTTCCCGAACGATTTTTAAAATTATTTTTTCACCACTAAAACCCATGAGACTTGTAGTTTTCAAAAATATTTTCATTTTTGATGAGACGCCGAATGAAAGCAGTTTAATCGCCGGCAACCGAAAACCCGCGATTTCCCGTAAATCCCGGCTCGGCCCGTATAGTCGAATGTATACAAAGAAAGTACAGGGAGTAAACTCATTTCCCGAACGATTTTTAAAATTATTTTTTCACCACTAAAACCCATGAGACTTGTAGTTTTCAAAAATATTTTCATTTTTGATGAGACGCCGAATGAAAGCAGTTTAATCGCCGGCAACCGAAAACCCGCGATTTCCCGTAAATCCCGGCTCGGCCCGTATAGTCGAATGTATACAAAGAAAGTACAGGGAGTAAACTCATTTCCCGAACGATTTTTAAAATTATTTTTTCACCACTAAAACCCATGAGACTTGTAGTTTTCAAAAATTTTTCATTTTTGATGAGACGCCGAATGAAAGCAGTTTAATCGCCGGCAACCGAAAACCCGCGATTTCCCGTAAATCCCGGCTCGGCCCGTATAGTCGAATGTATACAAAGAAAGTAAGCAGGGAGTAAACTCATTTCCCGAACGATTTTTAAAATTATTTTTTCACCACTAAAACCCATGAGACTTGTAGTTTTCAAAAATATTTTCATTTTTGATGAGACGCCGAATGAAAGCAGTTTAATCGCCGGCAACCGAAAACCCGCGATTTCCCGTAAATCCCGTATAGTCGAATGTATACAAAGAAAGTAAGCAGGGAGTAAACTCATTTCCCGAACGATTTTTAAAATTATTTTTTCACCACTAAAACCCATGAGACTTGTAGTTTTCAAAAATATTTTCATTTTTGATGAGACGCCGAATGAAAGCAGTTTAATCGCCGGCAACCGAAAACCCGCGATTTCCCGTAAATCCCGTATAGTCGAATGTATACAAAGAAAGTAAGCAGGGAGTAAACTCATTTCCCGAACGATTTTTAAAATTATTTTTTCACCACTAAAACCCATGAGACTTGTAGTTTTCAAAAATATTTTCATTTTTGATGAGACGCCGAATGAAAGCAGTTTAATCGCCGGCAACCGAAAACCCGCGATTTCCCGTAAATCCCGTATAGTCGAATGTATACAAAGAAAGTAAGCAGGGAGTAAACTCATTTCCCGAACGATTTTTAAAATTATTTTTTCACCACTAAAACCCATGAGACTTGTAGTTTTCAAAAATATTTTCATTTTTGATGAGACGCCGAATGAAAGCAGTTTAATCGCCGGCAACCGAAAACCCGCGATTTCCCGTAAATCCCGTATAGTCGAATGTATACAAAGAAAGTAAGCAGGGAGTAAACTCATTTCCCGAACGATTTTTAAAATTATTTTTTCACCACTAAAACCCATGAGACTTGTAGTTTTCAAAAATATTTTCATTTTTGATGAGACGCCGAATGAAAGCAGTTTAATCGCCGGCAACCGAAAACCCGCGATTTCCCGTAAATCCCGTATAGTCGAATGTATACAAAGAAAGTAAGCAGGGAGTAAACTCATTTCCCGAACGATTTTTAAAATTATTTTTTCACCACTAAAACCCATGAGACTTGTAGTTTTCAAAAATATTTTCATTTTTGATGAGACGCCGAATGAAAGCAGTTTAATCGCCGGCAACCGAAAACCCGCGATTTCCCGTAAATCCCGGCTCGGCCCGTATAGTCGAATGTATACAAAGAAAGTACAGGGAGTAAACTCATTTCCCGAACGATTTTTAAAATTATTTTTTCACCACTAAAACCCATGAGACTTGTAGTTTTCAAAAATTTTTCATTTTTGATGAGACGCCGAATGAAAGCAGTTTAATCGCCGGCAACCGAAAACCCGCGATTTCCCGTAAATCCCGGCTCGGCCCGTATAGTCGAATGTATACAAAGAAAGTACAGGGAGTAAACTCATTTCCCGAACGATTTTTAAAATTATTTTTTCACCACTAAAACCCATGAGACTTGTAGTTTTCAAAAATATTTTCATTTTTGATGAGACGCCGAATGAAAGCAGTTTAATCGCCGGCAACCGAAAACCCGCGATTTCCCGTAAATCCCGGCTCGGCCCGTATAGTCGAATGTATACAAAGAAAGTACAGGGAGTAAACTCATTTCCCGAACGATTTTTAAAATTATTTTTTCACCACTAAAACCCATGAGACTTGTAGTTTTCAAAAATATTTTCATTTTTGATGAGACGCCGAATGAAAGCAGTTTAATCGCCGGCAACCGAAAACCCGCGATTTCCCGTAAATCCCGTATAGTCGAATGTATACAAAGAAAGTAAGCAGGGAGTAAACTCATTTCCCGAACGATTTTTAAAATTATTTTTTCACCACTAAAACCCATGAGACTTGTAAAAAATTTTCATTTTTGATGAGACGCCGAATGAAAGCAGTTTAATCGCCGGCAACCGAAAACCCGCGATTTCCCGTAAATCCCGGCTCGGCCCGTATAGTCGAATGTATACAAAGAAAGTAAGCAGGGAGTAAACTCATTTCCCGAACGATTTTTAAAATTATTTTTTCACCACTAAAACCCATGAGACTTGTAGTTTTCAAAAATATTTTCATTTTTGATGAGACGCCGAATGAAAGCAGTTTAATCGCCGGCAACCGAAAACCCGCGATTTCCCGTAAATCCCGGACTCGGCCCGTATAGTCGAATGTATACAAAGAAAGTAAGCAGGGAGTAAACTCATTTCCCGAACGATTTTTAAAATTATTTTTTCACCACTAAAACCCATGAGACTTGTAGTTTTCAAAAATATTTTCATTTTTGATGAGACGCCGAATGAAAGCAGTTTAATCGCCGGCAACCGAAAACCCGCGATTTCCCGTAAATCCCGTATAGTCGAATGTATACAAAGAAAGTAAGCAGGGAGTAAACTCATTTCCCGAACGATTTTTAAAATTATTTTTTCACCACTAAAACCCATGAGACTTGTAGTTTTCAAAAATATTTTCATTTTTGATGAGACGCCGAATGAAAGCAGTTTAATCGCCGGCAACCGAAAACCCGCGATTTCCCGTAAATCCCGTATAGTCGAATGTATACAAAGAAAGTAAGCAGGGAGTAAACTCATTTCCCGAACGATTTTTAAAATTATTTTTTCACCACTAAAACCCATGAGACTTGTAGTTTTCAAAAATATTTTCATTTTTGATGAGACGCCGAATGAAAGCAGTTTAATCGCCGGCAACCGAAAACCCGCGATTTCCCGTAAATCCCGTATAGTCGAATGTATACAAAGAAAGTAAGCAGGGAGTAAACTCATTTCCCGAACGATTTTTAAAATTATTTTTTCACCACTAAAACCCATGAGACTTGTAGTTTTCAAAAATATTTTCATTTTTGATGAGACGCCGAATGAAAGCAGTTTAATCGCCGGCAACCGAAAACCCGCGATTTCCCGTAAATCCCGTATAGTCGAATGTATACAAAGAAAGTAAGCAGGGAGTAAACTCATTTCCCGAACGATTTTTAAAATTATTTTTTCACCACTAAAACCCATGAGACTTGTAGTTTTCAAAAATATTTTCATTTTTGATGAGACGCCGAATGAAAGCAGTTTAATCGCCGGCAACCGAAAACCCGCGATTTCCCGTAAATCCCGGCTCGGCCCGTATAGTCGAATGTATACAAAGAAAGTACAGGGAGTAAACTCATTTCCCGAACGATTTTTAAAATTATTTTTTCACCACTAAAACCCATGAGACTTGTAGTTTTCAAAAATTTTCATTTTTGATGAGACGCCGAATGAAAGCAGTTTAATCGCCGGCAACCGAAAACCCGCGATTTCCCGTAAATCCCGGCTCGGCCCGTATAGTCGAATGTATACAAAGAAAGTACAGGGAGTAAACTCATTTCCCGAACGATTTTTAAAATTATTTTTTCACCACTAAAACCCATGAGACTTGTAGTTTTCAAAAATTTTTCATTTTTGATGAGACGCCGAATGAAAGCAGTTTAATCGCCGGCAACCGAAAACCCGCGATTTCCCGTAAATCCCGGCTCGGCCCGTATAGTCGAATGTATACAAAGAAAGTAAGCAGGGAGTAAACTCATTTCCCGAACGATTTTTAAAATTATTTTTTCACCACTAAAACCCATGAGACTTGTAGTTTTCAAAAATATTTTCATTTTTGATGAGACGCCGAATGAAAGCAGTTTAATCGCCGGCAACCGAAAACCCGCGATTTCCCGTAAATCCCGTATAGTCGAATGTATACAAAGAAAGTAAGCAGGGAGTAAACTCATTTCCCGAACGATTTTTAAAATTATTTTTTCACCACTAAAACCCATGAGACTTGTAGTTTTCAAAAATTTTTCATTTTTGATGAGACGCCGAATGAAAGCAGTTTAATCGCCGGCAACCGAAAACCCGCGATTTCCCGTAAATCCCGGCTCGGCCCGTATAGTCGAATGTATACAAAGAAAGTACAGGGAGTAAACTCATTTCCCGAACGATTTTTAAAATTATTTTTTCACCACTAAAACCCATGAGACTTGTAGTTTTCAAAAATATTTTCATTTTTGATGAGACGCCGAATGAAAGCAGTTTAATCGCCGGCAACCGAAAACCCGCGATTTCCCGTAAATCCCGGCTCGGCCCGTATAGTCGAATGTATACAAAGAAAGTACAGGGAGTAAACTCATTTCCCGAACGATTTTTAAAATTATTTTTTCACCACTAAAACCCATGAGACTTGTAGTTTTCAAAAATATTTTCATTTTTGATGAGACGCCGAATGAAAGCAGTTTAATCGCCGGCAACCGAAAACCCGCGATTTCCCGTAAATCCCGTATAGTCGAATGTATACAAAGAAAGTACAGGGAGTAAACTCATTTCCCGAACGATTTTTAAAATTATTTTTTCACCACTAAAACCCATGAGACTTGTAGTTTTCAAAAATTTTTCATTTTTGATGAGACGCCGAATGAAAGCAGTTTAATCGCCGGCAACCGAAAACCCGCGATTTCCCGTAAATCCCGGCTCGGCCCGTATAGTCGAATGTATACAAAGAAAGTACAGGGAGTAAACTCATTTCCCGAACGATTTTTAAAATTATTTTTTCACCACTAAAACCCATGAGACTTGTAGTTTTCAAAAATATTTTCATTTTTGATGAGACGCCGAATGAAAGCAGTTTAATCGCCGGCAACCGAAAACCCGCGATTTCCCGTAAATCCCGTATAGTCGAATGTATACAAAGAAAGTAAGCAGGGAGTAAACTCATTTCCCGAACGATTTTTAAAATTATTTTTTCACCACTAAAACCCATGAGACTTGTAGTTTTCAAAAATATTTTCATTTTTGATGAGACGCCGAATGAAAGCAGTTTAATCGCCGGCAACCGAAAACCCGCGATTTCCCGTAAATCCCGTATAGTCGAATGTATACAAAGAAAGTAAGCAGGGAGTAAACTCATTTCCCGAACGATTTTTAAAATTATTTTTTCACCACTAAAACCCATGAGACTTGTAGTTTTCAAAAATATTTTCATTTTTGATGAGACGCCGAATGAAAGCAGTTTAATCCGGCAACCGAAAACCCGCGATTTCCCGTAAATCCCGGCTCGGCCCGTATAGTCGAATGTATACAAAGAAAGTACAGGGAGTAAACTCATTTCCCGAACGATTTTTAAAATTATTTTTTCACCACTAAAACCCATGAGACTTGTAGTTTTCAAAAATATTTTCATTTTTGATGAGACGCCGAATGAAAGCAGTTTAATCGCCGGCAACCGAAAACCCGCGATTTCCCGTAAATCCCGGCTCGGCCCGTATAGTGAATGTATACAAAGAAAGTACAGGGAGTAAACTCATTTCCCGAACGATTTTTAAAATTATTTTTTCACCACTAAAACCCATGAGACTTGTAGTTTTCAAAAATATTTTCATTTTTGATGAGACGCCGAATGAAAGCAGTTTAATCGCCGGCAACCGAAAACCCGCGATTTCCCGTAAATCCCGTATAGTCGAATGTATACAAAGAAAGTACAGGGAGTAAACTCATTTCCCGAACGATTTTTAAAATTATTTTTTCACCACTAAAACCCATGAGACTTGTAGTTTTCAAAAATATTTTCATTTTTGATGAGACGCCGAATGAAACAGTTTAATCTCCGGCAACCGAAAACCCGCGATTTCCCGTAAATCCCGGCTCGGCCCGTATAGTGAATGTATACAAAGAAAGTACCCAGGGAGTAAACTCATTTCCCGAACGATTTTTAAAATTATTTTTTCACCACTAAAACCCATGAGACTTGTAGTTTTCAAAAATATTTTCATTTTTGATGAGACGCCGAATGAAACAGTTTAATCTCCGGCAACCGAAAACCCGCGATTTCCCGTAAATCCCGGCTCGGCCCGTATAGTGAATGTATACAAAGAAAGTACAGGGAGTAAACTCATTTCCCGAACGATTTTTAAAATTATTTTTTCACCACTAAAACCCATGAGACTTGTAGTTTTCAAAAATTTTCATTTTTGATGAGACGCCGAATGAAAGCAGTTTAATCGCCGGCAACCGAAAACCCGCGATTTCCCGTAAATCCCGGCTCGGCCCGTATAGTCGAATGTATACAAAGAAAGTACAGGGAGTAAACTCATTTCCCGAACGATTTTTAAAATTATTTTTTCACCACTAAAACCCATGAGACTTGTAGTTTTCAAAAATTTTTCATTTTTGATGAGACGCCGAATGAAAGCAGTTTAATCGCCGGCAACCGAAAACCCGCGATTTCCCGTAAATCCCGGCTCGGCCCGTATAGTGAATGTATACAAAGAAAGTACAGGGAGTAAACTCATTTCCCGAACGATTTTTAAAATTATTTTTTCACCACTAAAACCCATGAGACTTGTAGTTTTCAAAAATATTTTCATTTTTGATGAGACGCCGAATGAAAGCAGTTTAATCGCCGGCAACCGAAAACCCGCGATTTCCCGTAAATCCCGTATAGTCGAATGTATACAAAGAAAGTAAGCAGGGAGTAAACTCATTTCCCGAACGATTTTTAAAATTATTTTTTCACCACTAAAACCCATGAGACTTGTAGTTTTCAAAAATATTTTCATTTTTGATGAGACGCCGAATGAAAGCAGTTTAATCGCCGGCAACCGAAAACCCGCGATTTCCCGTAAATCCCGTCGGCCCGTATAGTCGAATGTATACAAAGAAAGAAGCAGGGAGTAAACTCATTTCCCGAACGATTTTTAAAATTATTTTTTCACCACTAAAACCCATGAGACTTGTAGTTTTCAAAAAATTTTTCATTTTTGATGAGACGCCGAATGAAAGCAGTTTAATCGCCGGCAACCGAAAACCCGCGATTTCCCGTAAATCCCGTATAGTCGAATGTATACAAAGAAAGTACAGGGAGTAAACTCATTTCCCGAACGATTTTTAAAATTATTTTTTCACCACTAAAACCCATGAGACTTGTAGTTTTCAAAAATATTTTCATTTTTGATGAGACGCCGAATGAAACAGTTTAATCGCCGGCAACCGAAAACCCGCGATTTCCCGTAAATCCCGTATAGTCGAATGTATACAAAGAAAGTAAGCAGGGAGTAAACTCATTTCCCGAACGATTTTTAAAATTATTTTTTCACCACTAAAACCCATGAGACTTGTAGTTTTCAAAAATATTTTCATTTTTGATGAGACGCCGAATGAAAGCAGTTTAATCGCCGGCAACCGAAAACCCGCGATTTCCCGTAAATCCCGTATAGTCGAATGTATACAAAGAAAGTAAGCAGGGAGTAAACTCATTTCCCGAACGATTTTTAAAATTATTTTTTCACCACTAAAACCCATGAGACTTGTAGTTTTCAAAAATTTTTCATTTTTGATGAGACGCCGAATGAAAGCAGTTTAATCGCCGGCAACCGAAAACCCGCGATTTCCCGTAAATCCCGGCTCGGCCCGTATAGTCGAATGTATACAAAGAAAGTACCCAGGGAGTAAACTCATTTCCCGAACGATTTTTAAAATTATTTTTTCACCACTAAAACCCATGAGACTTGTAGTTTTCAAAAATTTTTCATTTTTGATGAGACGCCGAATGAAAGCAGTTTAATCGCCGGCAACCGAAAACCCGCGATTTCCCGTAAATCCCGGCTCGGCCCGTATAGTCGAATGTATACAAAGAAAGTACAGGGAGTAAACTCATTTCCCGAACGATTTTTAAAATTATTTTTTCACCACTAAAACCCATGAGACTTGTAGTTTTCAAAAATATTTTCATTTTTGATGAGACGCCGAATGAAAGCAGTTTAATCGCCGGCAACCGAAAACCCGCGATTTCCCGTAAATCCCGTATAGTCGAATGTATACAAAGAAAGTAAGCAGGGAGTAAACTCATTTCCCGAACGATTTTTAAAATTATTTTTTCACCACTAAAACCCATGAGACTTGTAGTTTTCAAAATTTTCATTTTTGATGAGACGCCGAATGAAACAGTTTAATCGCCGGCAACCGAAAACCCGCGATTTCCCGTAAATCCCGGCTCGGCCGTATAGTCGAATGTATACAAAGAAAGTACCCAGGGAGTAAACTCATTTCCCGAACGATTTTTAAAATTATTTTTTCACCACTAAAACCCATGAGACTTGTAGTTTTCAAAAAATTTTTCATTTTTGATGAGACGCCGAATGAAAGCAGTTTAATCGCCGGCAACCGAAAACCCGCGATTTCCCGTAAATCCCGGCTCGGCCTATAGTCGAATGTATACAAAGAAAGTACAGGGAGTAAACTCATTTCCCGAACGATTTTTAAAATTATTTTTTCACCACTAAAACCCATGAGACTTGTAGTTTTCAAAAATTTTCATTTTTGATGAGACGCCGAATGAAAGCAGTTTAATCGCCGGCAACCGAAAACCCGCGATTTCCCGTAAATCCCGGGCTCGGCCCGTAGTGAATGTATACAAAGAAAGTACAGGGAGTAAACTCATTTCCCGAACGATTTTTAAAATTATTTTTTCACCACTAAAACCCATGAGACTTGTAGTTTTCAAAAATTTTCATTTTTGATGAGACGCCGAATGAAAGCAGTTTAATCGCCGGCAACCGAAAACCCGCGATTTCCCGTAAATCCCGGCTCGGCCCGTATAGTCGAATGTATACAAAGAAAGTACAGGGAGTAAACTCATTTCCCGAACGATTTTTAAAATTATTTTTTCACCACTAAAACCCATGAGACTTGTAGTTTTCAAAATATTTTCATTTTTGATGAGACGCCGAATGAAAGCAGTTTAATCGCCGGCAACCGAAAACCCGCGATTTCCCGTAAATCCCGTATAGTCGAATGTATACAAAGAAAGTACAGGGAGTAAACTCATTTCCCGAACGATTTTTAAAATTATTTTTTCACCACTAAAACCCATGAGACTTGTAGTTTTCAAAAATATTTTCATTTTTGAGACGCCGAATGAAAGCAGTTTAATCGCCGGCAACCGAAAACCCGCGATTTCCCGTAAATCCCGGGCTCGGCCCGTATAGTCGAATGTATACAAAGAAAGTACAGGGAGTAAACTCATTTCCCGAACGATTTTTAAAATTATTTTTTCACCACTAAAACCCATGAGACTTGTAGTTTTCAAAAATATTTTCATTTTTGATGAGACGCCGAATGAAAGTTTAATCGCCGGCAACCGAAAACCCGCGATTTCCCGTAAATCCCGGGCTCGGCCCGTATAGTCGAATGTATACAAAGAAAGTACAGGGAGTAAACTCATTTCCCGAACGATTTTTAAAATTATTTTTTCACCACTAAAACCCATGAGACTTGTAGTTTTCAAAAATTTTCATTTTTGATGAGACGCCGAATGAAAGCAGTTTAATCGCCGGCAACCGAAAACCCGCGATTTCCCGTAAATCCCGGCTCGGCCCGTATAGTCGAATGTATACAAAGAAAGTACAGGGAGTAAACTCATTTCCCGAACGATTTTTAAAATTATTTTTTCACCACTAAAACCCATGAGACTTGTAGTTTTCAAAAATTTTCATTTTTGATGAGACGCCGAATGAAAGCAGTTTAATCGCCGGCAACCGAAAACCCGCGATTTCCCGTAAATCCCGGCTCGGCCCGTATAGTCGAATGTATACAAAGAAAGTACAGGGAGTAAACTCATTTCCCGAACGATTTTTAAAATTATTTTTTCACCACTAAAACCCATGAGACTTGTAGTTTTCAAAAATTTTTCATTTTTGATGAGACGCCGAATGAAAGTTTAATCGCCGGCAACCGAAAACCCGCGATTTCCCGTAAATCCCGTATAGTCGAATGTATACAAAGAAAGTACAGGGAGTAAACTCATTTCCCGAACGATTTTTAAAATTATTTTTTCACCACTAAAACCCATGAGACTTGTAGTTTTCAAAAATATTTTCATTTTTGATGAGACGCCGAATGAAACAGTTTAATCGCCGGCAACCGAAAACCCGCGATTTCCCGTAAATCCCGGCTCGGCCCGTATAGTCGAATGTATACAAAGAAAGTAAGCAGGGAGTAAACTCATTTCCCGAACGATTTTTAAAATTATTTTTTCACCACTAAAACCCATGAGACTTGTAGTTTTCAAAAATTTTTCATTTTTGATGAGACGCCGAATGAAAGCAGTTTAATCGCCGGCAACCGAAAACCCGCGATTTCCCGTAAATCCCGTATAGTCGAATGTATACAAAGAAAGTACAGGGAGTAAACTCATTTCCCGAACGATTTTTAAAATTATTTTTTCACCACTAAAACCCATGAGACTTGTAGTTTTCAAAAATATTTTCATTTTTGATGAGACGCCGAATGAAAGCAGTTTAATCGCCGGCAACCGAAAACCCGCGATTTCCCGTAAATCCCGTATAGTCGAATGTATACAAAGAAAGTAAGCAGGGAGTAAACTCATTTCCCGAACGATTTTTAAAATTATTTTTTCACCACTAAAACCCATGAGACTTGTAGTTTTCAAAAATATTTTCATTTTTGATGAGACGCCGAATGAAAGCAGTTTAATCGCCGGCAACCGAAAACCCGCGATTTCCCGTAAATCCCGGCTCGGCCCGTATAGTCGAATGTATACAAAGAAAGTAAGCAGGGAGTAAACTCATTTCCCGAACGATTTTTAAAATTATTTTTTCACCACTAAAACCCATGAGACTTGTAGTTTTCAAAAATATTTTCATTTTTGATGAGACGCCGAATGAAAGCAGTTTAATCGCCGGCAACCGAAAACCCGCGATTTCCCGTAAATCCCGTATAGTCGAATGTATACAAAGAAAGTAAGCAGGGAGTAAACTCATTTCCCGAACGATTTTTAAAATTATTTTTTCACCACTAAAACCCATGAGACTTGTAGTTTTCAAAAATATTTTCATTTTTGATGAGACGCCGAATGAAAGCAGTTTAATCGCCGGCAACCGAAAACCCGCGATTTCCCGTAAATCCGTATAGTCGAATGTATACAAAGAAAGTACAGGGAGTAAACTCATTTCCCGAACGATTTTTAAAATTATTTTTTCACCACTAAAACCCATGAGACTTGTAGTTTTCAAAAATATTTTCATTTTTGATGAGACGCCGAATGAAAGCAGTTTAATCGCCGGCAACCGAAAACCCGCGATTTCCCGTAAATCCCGTATAGTCGAATGTATACAAAGAAAGTAAGCAGGGAGTAAACTCATTTCCCGAACGATTTTTAAAATTATTTTTTCACCACTAAAACCCATGAGACTTGTAGTTTTCAAAAATATTTTCATTTTTGATGAGACGCCGAATGAAAGCAGTTTAATCGCCGGCAACCGAAAACCCGCGATTTCCCGTAAATCCGTATAGTCGAATGTATACAAAGAAAGTAAGCAGGGAGTAAACTCATTTCCCGAACGATTTTTAAAATTATTTTTTCACCACTAAAACCCATGAGACTTGTAGTTTTCAAAAATATTTTCATTTTTGATGAGACGCCGAATGAAAGCAGTTTAATCGCCGGCAACCGAAAACCCGCGATTTCCCGTAAATCCCGTATAGTCGAATGTATACAAAGAAAGTACAGGGAGTAAACTCATTTCCCGAACGATTTTTAAAATTATTTTTTCACCACTAAAACCCATGAGACTTGTAGTTTTCAAAAATTTTTCATTTTTGATGAGACGCCGAATGAAACAGTTTAATCGCCGGAACCGAAAACCCGCGATTTCCCGTAAATCCCGGCTCGGCCGTATAGTGAATGTATACAAAGAAAGTACCCAGGGAGTAAACTCATTTCCCGAACGATTTTTAAAATTATTTTTTCACCACTAAAACCCATGAGACTTGTAGTTTTCAAAAATATTTTCATTTTTGATGAGACGCCGAATGAAAGCAGTTTAATCGCCGGCAACCGAAAACC
>JASGCC010002413.1:0-28502 GCA_030067915.1 Hydractinia echinata
CTACACGTAAATCACGTGGTTCCACGTGCCCAGACAGGTGGCCATCGGTCTAGTCCTTTCAGTCTCAATGGACTACGATGTATTAAGTCGTTTTCCTGAGCACCAGGCCCTTAGAACGCTTCTAACTACGTGCACAGGCCTTCTAAGCCTGTAATATGGCCTTTTACAGCCTAATAAAGAGTCTACACGTAAATCACGTGGTTCCACGTGCCCAGACAGGTGGCCATCGGTCTAGTCCTTTCAGTCTCAATGGACTACGATGTATTAAGTCGTTTTCCTGAGCACCAGGCCCTTAGAACGCTTCTAACTACGTGCACAGGCCTTCTAAGCCTGTAATATGGCCTTTTACAGCCTAATAAAGAGCCTACACGTAAATCACGTGGTTCCACGTGCCCAGACAGGTGGCCATCGGTCTAGTCCTTTCAGTCTCAATGGACTACGATGTATTAAGTCGTTTTCCTGAGCACCAGGCCCTTAGAACGCTTCTAACTACGTGCACAGGCCTTCTAAGCCTGTAATATGGCCTTTTACAGCCTAATAAAGAGTCTACACGTAAATCACGTGGTTCCACGTGCCCAGACAGGTGGCCATCGGTCTAGTCCTTTCAGTCTCAATGGACTACGATGTATTAAGTCGTTTTCCTGAGCACCAGGCCCTTAGAACGCTTCTAACTACGTGCACAGGCCTTCTAAGCCTGTAATATGGCCTTTTACAGCCTAATAAAGAGCCTACACGTAAATCACGTGGTTCCACGTGCCCAGACAGGTGGCCATCGGTCTAGTCCTTTCAGTCTCAATGGACTACGATGTATTAAGTCGTTTTCCTGAGCACAGGCCCTTAGAACGCTTCTAACTACGTGCACAGGCCTTCTAAGCCTGTAATATGGCCTTTTACAGCCTAATAAAGAGCCTACACGTAAATCACGTGGTTCCACGTGCCCAGACAGGTGGCCATCGGTCTAGTCCTTTCAGTCTCAATGGACTACGATGTATTAAGTCGTTTTCCTGAGCACCAGGCCCTTAGAACGCTTCTAACTACGTGCACAGGCCTTCTAAGCCTGTAATATGGCCTTTTACAGCCTAATAAGAGCCTACACGTAAATCACGTGGTTCCACGTGCCCAGACAGGTGGCCATCGGTCTAGTCCTTTCAGTCTCAATGGACTACGATGTATTAAGTCGTTTTCCTGAGCACCAGGCCCTTAGAACGCTTCTAACTACGTGCACAGGCCTTCTAAGCCTGTAATATGGCCTTTTACAGCCTAATAAAGAGCCTACACGTAAATCACGTGGTTCCACGTGCCCAGACAGGTGGCCATCGGTCTAGTCCTTTCAGTCTCAATGGACTACGATGTATTAAGTCGTTTTCCTGAGCACCAGGCCCTTAGAACGCTTCTAACTACGTGCACAGGCCTTCTAAGCCTGTAATATGGCCTTTTACAGCCTAATAAAGAGCTACACGTAAATCACGTGGTTCCACGTGCCCAGACAGGTGGCCATCGGTCTAGTCCTTTCAGTCTCAATGGACTACGATGTATTAAGTCGTTTTCCTGAGCACCAGGCCCTTAGAACGCTTCTAACTACGTGCACAGGCCTTCTAAGCCTGTAATATGGCCTTTTACAGCCTAATAAAGAGCTACACGTAAATCACGTGGTTCCACGTGCCCAGACAGGTGGCCATCGGTCTAGTCCTTTCAGTCTCAATGGACTACGATGTATTAAGTCGTTTTCCTGAGCACCAGGCCCTTAGAACGCTTCTAACTACGTGCACAGGCCTTCTAAGCCTGTAATATGGCCTTTTACAGCCTAATAAAGAGTCTACACGTAAATCACGTGGTTCCACGTGCCCAGACAGGTGGCCATCGGTCTAGTCCTTTCAGTCTCAATGGACTACGATGTATTAAGTCGTTTTCCTGAGCACCAGGCCTTAGAACGCTTCTAACTACGTGCACAGGCCTTCTAAGCCTGTAATATGGCCTTTTACAGCCTAATAAAGAGCTACACGTAAATCACGTGGTTCCACGTGCCCAGACAGGTGGCCATCGGTCTAGTCCTTTCAGTCTCAATGGACTACGATGTATTAAGTCGTTTTCCTGAGCACCAGGCCCTTAGAACGCTTCTAACTACGTGCACAGGCCTTCTAAGCCTGTAATATGGCCTTTTACAGCCTAATAAAGAGCTACACGTAAATCACGTGGTTCCACGTGCCCAGACAGGTGGCCATCGGTCTAGTCCTTTCAGTCTCAATGGACTACGATGTATTAAGTCGTTTTCCTGAGCACCAGGCCCTTAGAACGCTTCTAACTACGTGCACAGGCCTTCTAAGCCTGTAATATGGCCTTTTACAGCCTAATAAAGAGCCTACACGTAAATCACGTGGTTCCACGTGCCCAGACAGGTGGCCATCGGTCTAGTCCTTTCAGTCTCAATGGACTACGATGTATTAAGTCGTTTTCCTGAGCACCAGGCCCTTAGAACGCTTCTAACTACGTGCACAGGCCTTCTAAGCCTGTAATATGGCCTTTTACAGCCTAATAAAGAGTACACGTAAATCACGTGGTTCCACGTGCCCAGACAGGTGGCCATCGGTCTAGTCCTTTCAGTCTCAATGGACTACGATGTATTAAGTCGTTTTCCTGAGCACCAGGCCCTTAGAACGCTTCTAACTACGTGCACAGGCCTTCTAAGCCTGTAATATGGCCTTTTACAGCCTAATAAAGAGCCTACACGTAAATCACGTGGTTCCACGTGCCCAGACAGGTGGCCATCGGTCTAGTCCTTTCAGTCTCAATGGACTACGATGTATTAAGTCGTTTTCCTGAGCACCAGGCCCTTAGAACGCTTCTAACTACGTGCACAGGCCTTCTAAGCCTGTAATATGGCCTTTTACAGCCTAATAAGAGCCTACACGTAAATCACGTGGTTCCACGTGCCCAGACAGGTGGCCATCGGTCTAGTCCTTTCAGTCTCAATGGACTACGATGTATTAAGTCGTTTTCCTGAGCACCAGGCCCTTAGAACGCTTCTAACTACGTGCACAGGCCTTCTAAGCCTGTAATATGGCCTTTTACAGCCTAATAAAGAGTACACGTAAATCACGTGGTTCCACGTGCCCAGACAGGTGGCCATCGGTCTAGTCCTTTCAGTCTCAATGGACTACGATGTATTAAGTCGTTTTCCTGAGCACCAGGCCCTTAGAACGCTTCTAACTACGTGCACAGGCCTTCTAAGCCTGTAATATGGCCTTTTACAGCCTAATAAAGAGCTACACGTAAATCACGTGGTTCCACGTGCCCAGACAGGTGGCCATCGGTCTAGTCCTTTCAGTCTCAATGGACTACGATGTATTAAGTCGTTTTCCTGAGCACCAGGCCCTTAGAACGCTTCTAACTACGTGCACAGGCCTTCTAAGCCTGTAATATGGCCTTTTACAGCCTAATAAAGAGCTACACGTAAATCACGTGGTTCCACGTGCCCAGACAGGTGGCCATCGGTCTAGTCCTTTCAGTCTCAATGGACTACGATGTATTAAGTCGTTTTCCTGAGCACCAGGCCCTTAGAACGCTTCTAACTACGTGCACAGGCCTTCTAAGCCTGTAATATGGCCTTTTACAGCCTAATAAAGAGCCTACACGTAAATCACGTGGTTCCACGTGCCCAGACAGGTGGCCATCGGTCTAGTCCTTTCAGTCTCAATGGACTACGATGTATTAAGTCGTTTTCCTGAGCACCAGGCCCTTAGAACGCTTCTAACTACGTGCACAGGCCTTCTAAGCCTGTAATATGGCCTTTTACAGCCTAATAAAGAGCCTACACGTAAATCACGTGGTTCCACGTGCCCAGACAGGTGGCCATCGGTCTAGTCCTTTCAGTCTCAATGGACTACGATGTATTAAGTCGTTTTCCTGAGCACCAGGCCCTTAGAACGCTTCTAACTACGTGCACAGGCCTTCTAAGCCTGTAATATGGCCTTTTACAGCCTAATAAAGAGCCTACACGTAAATCACGTGGTTCCACGTGCCCAGTGGCCATCGGTCTAGTCCTTTCAGTCTCAATGGACTACGATGTATTAAGTCGTTTTCCTGAGCACCAGGCCCTTAGAACGCTTCTAACTACGTGCACAGGCCTTCTAAGCCTGTAATATGGCCTTTTACAGCCTAATAAAGAGTCTACACGTAAATCACGTGGTTCCACGTGCCCAGACAGGTGGCCATCGGTCTAGTCCTTTCAGTCTCAATGGACTACGATGTATTAAGTCGTTTTCCTGAGCACCAGGCCCTTAGAACGCTTCTAACTACGTGCACAGGCCTTCTAAGCCTGTAATATGGCCTTTTACAGCCTAATAAAGAGTCTACACGTAAATCACGTGGTTCCACGTGCCCAGACAGGTGGCCATCGGTCTAGTCCTTTCAGTCTCAATGGACTACGATGTATTAAGTCGTTTTCCTGAGCAGGCCCTTAGAACGCTTCTAACTACGTGCACAGGCCTTCTAAGCCTGTAATATGGCCTTTTACAGCCTAATAAAGAGCTACACGTAAATCACGTGGTTCCACGTGCCCAGACAGGTGGCCATCGGTCTAGTCCTTTCAGTCTCAATGGACTACGATGTATTAAGTCGTTTTCCTGAGCACCAGGCCCTTAGAACGCTTCTAACTACGTGCACAGGCCTTCTAAGCCTGTAATATGGCCTTTTACAGCCTAATAAAGAGCCTACACGTAAATCACGTGGTTCCACGTGCCCAGACAGGTGGCCATCGGTCTAGTCCTTTCAGTCTCAATGGACTACGATGTATTAAGTCGTTTTCCTGAGCACCAGGCCCTTAGAACGCTTCTAACTACGTGCACAGGCCTTCTAAGCCTGTAATATGGCCTTTTACAGCCTAATAAAGAGCTACACGTAAATCACGTGGTTCCACGTGCCCAGACAGGTGGCCATCGGTCTAGTCCTTTCAGTCTCAATGGACTACGATGTATTAAGTCGTTTTCCTGAGCACCAGGCCCTTAGAACGCTTCTAACTACGTGCACAGGCCTTCTAAGCCTGTAATATGGCCTTTTACAGCCTAATAAAGAGCTACACGTAAATCACGTGGTTCCACGTGCCCAGACAGGTGGCCATCGGTCTAGTCCTTTCAGTCTCAATGGACTACGATGTATTAAGTCGTTTTCCTGAGCACCAGGCCCTTAGAACGCTTCTAACTACGTGCACAGGCCTTCTAAGCCTGTAATATGGCCTTTTACAGCCTAATAAAGAGCCTACACGTAAATCACGTGGTTCCACGTGCCCAGACAGGTGGCCATCGGTCTAGTCCTTTCAGTCTCAATGGACTACGATGTATTAAGTCGTTTTCCTGAGCACCAGGCCCTTAGAACGCTTCTAACTACGTGCACAGGCCTTCTAAGCCTGTAATATGGCCTTTTACAGCCTAATAAAGAGCTACACGTAAATCACGTGGTTCCACGTGCCCAGACAGGTGGCCATCGGTCTAGTCCTTTCAGTCTCAATGGACTACGATGTATTAAGTCGTTTTCCTGAGCACCAGGCCCTTAGAACGCTTCTAACTACGTGCACAGGCCTTCTAAGCCTGTAATATGGCCTTTTACAGCCTAATAAAGAGCCTACACGTAAATCACGTGGTTCCACGTGCCCAGACAGGTGGCCATCGGTCTAGTCCTTTCAGTCTCAATGGACTACGATGTATTAAGTCGTTTTCCTGAGCACCAGGCCCTTAGAACGCTTCTAACTACGTGCACAGGCCTTCTAAGCCTGTAATATGGCCTTTTACAGCCTAATAAAGAGCTACACGTAAATCACGTGGTTCCACGTGCCCAGACAGGTGGCCATCGGTCTAGTCCTTTCAGTCTCAATGGACTACGATGTATTAAGTCGTTTTCCTGAGCACCAGGCCCTTAGAACGCTTCTAACTACGTGCACAGGCCTTCTAAGCCTGTAATATGGCCTTTTACAGCCTAATAAAGAGCCTACACGTAAATCACGTGGTTCCACGTGCCCAGACAGGTGGCCATCGGTCTAGTCCTTTCAGTCTCAATGGACTACGATGTATTAAGTCGTTTTCCTGAGCACCAGGCCCTTAGAACGCTTCTAACTACGTGCACAGGCCTTCTAAGCCTGTAATATGGCCTTTTACAGCCTAATAAAGAGCTACACGTAAATCACGTGGTTCCACGTGCCCAGACAGGTGGCCATCGGTCTAGTCCTTTCAGTCTCAATGGACTACGATGTATTAAGTCGTTTTCCTGAGCACCAGGCCCTTAGAACGCTTCTAACTACGTGCACAGGCCTTCTAAGCCTGTAATATGGCCTTTTACAGCCTAATAAAGAGCCTACACGTAAATCACGTGGTTCCACGTGCCCAGACAGGTGGCCATCGGTCTAGTCCTTTCAGTCTCAATGGACTACGATGTATTAAGTCGTTTTCCTGAGCCAGGCCCTTAGAACGCTTCTAACTACGTGCACAGGCCTTCTAAGCCTGTAATATGGCCTTTTACAGCCTAATAAAGAGCCTACACGTAAATCACGTGGTTCCACGTGCCCAGACAGGTGGCCATCGGTCTAGTCCTTTCAGTCTCAATGGACTACGATGTATTAAGTCGTTTTCCTGAGCACCAGGCCCTTAGAACGCTTCTAACTACGTGCACAGGCCTTCTAAGCCTGTAATATGGCCTTTTACAGCCTAATAAAGAGCCTACACGTAAATCACGTGGTTCCACGTGCCCAGACAGGTGGCCATCGGTCTAGTCCTTTCAGTCTCAATGGACTACGATGTATTAAGTCGTTTTCCTGAGCACCAGGCCCTTAGAACGCTTCTAACTACGTGCACAGGCCTTCTAAGCCTGTAATATGGCCTTTTACAGCCTAATAAAGAGCTACACGTAAATCACGTGGTTCCACGTGCCCAGACAGGTGGCCATCGGTCTAGTCCTTTCAGTCTCAATGGACTACGATGTATTAAGTCGTTTTCCTGAGCACCAGGCCCTTAGAACGCTTCTAACTACGTGCACAGGCCTTCTAAGCCTGTAATATGGCCTTTTACAGCCTAATAAAGAGCCTACACGTAAATCACGTGGTTCCACGTGCCCAGACAGGTGGCCATCGGTCTAGTCCTTTCAGTCTCAATGGACTACGATGTATTAAGTCGTTTTCCTGAGCACCAGGCCCTTAGAACGCTTCTAACTACGTGCACAGGCCTTCTAAGCCTGTAATATGGCCTTTTACAGCCTAATAAAGAGCTACACGTAAATCACGTGGTTCCACGTGCCCAGACAGGTGGCCATCGGTCTAGTCCTTTCAGTCTCAATGGACTACGATGTATTAAGTCGTTTTCCTGAGCACCAGGCCCTTAGAACGCTTCTAACTACGTGCACAGGCCTTCTAAGCCTGTAATATGGCCTTTTACAGCCTAATAAAGAGCCTACACGTAAATCACGTGGTTCCACGTGCCCAGACAGGTGGCCATCGGTCTAGTCCTTTCAGTCTCAATGGACTACGATGTATTAAGTCGTTTTCCTGAGCACCAGGCCCTTAGAACGCTTCTAACTACGTGCACAGGCCTTCTAAGCCTGTAATATGGCCTTTTACAGCCTAATAAAGAGCTACACGTAAATCACGTGGTTCCACGTGCCCAGACAGGTGGCCATCGGTCTAGTCCTTTCAGTCTCAATGGACTACGATGTATTAAGTCGTTTTCCTGAGCACCAGGCCCTTAGAACGCTTCTAACTACGTGCACAGGCCTTCTAAGCCTGTAATATGGCCTTTTACAGCCTAATAAAGAGCCTACACGTAAATCACGTGGTTCCACGTGCCCAGACAGGTGGCCATCGGTCTAGTCCTTTCAGTCTCAATGGACTACGATGTATTAAGTCGTTTTCCTGAGCACCAGGCCCTTAGAACGCTTCTAACTACGTGCACAGGCCTTCTAAGACTGTAATATGGCCTTTTACAGCCTAATAAAGAGCCTACACGTAAATCACGTGGTTCCACGTGCCCAGACAGGTGGCCATCGGTCTAGTCCTTTCAGTCTCAATGGACTACGATGTATTAAGTCGTTTTCCTGAGCACCAGGCCCTTAGAACGCTTCTAACTACGTGCACAGGCCTTCTAAGCCTGTAATATGGCCTTTTACAGCCTAATAAAGAGCCTACACGTAAATCACGTGGTTCCACGTGCCCAGACAGGTGGCCATCGGTCTAGTCCTTTCAGTCTCAATGGACTACGATGTATTAAGTCGTTTTCCTGAGCACCAGGCCCTTAGAACGCTTCTAACTACGTGCACAGGCCTTCTAAGCCTGTAATATGGCCTTTTACAGCCTAATAAAGAGCTACACGTAAATCACGTGGTTCCACGTGCCCAGACAGGTGGCCATCGGTCTAGTCCTTTCAGTCTCAATGGACTACGATGTATTAAGTCGTTTTCCTGAGCACCAGGCCCTTAGAACGCTTCTAACTACGTGCACAGGCCTTCTAAGCCTGTAATATGGCCTTTTACAGCCTAATAAAAGTCTACACGTAAATCACGTGGTTCCACGTGCCCAGACAGGTGGCCATCGGTCTAGTCCTTTCAGTCTCAATGGACTACGATGTATTAAGTCGTTTTCCTGAGCACCAGGCCCTTAGAACGCTTCTAACTACGTGCACAGGCCTTCTAAGCCTGTAATATGGCCTTTTACAGCCTAATAAAGAGCTACACGTAAATCACGTGGTTCCACGTGCCCAGACAGGTGGTCATCGGTCTAGTCCTTTCAGTCTCAATGGACTACGATGTATTAAGTCGTTTTCCTGAGCACCAGGCCCTTAGAACGCTTCTAACTACGTGCACAGGCCTTCTAAGCCTGTAATATGGCCTTTTACAGCCTAATAAAGAGCCTACACGTAAATCACGTGGTTCCACGTGCCCAGACAGGTGGCCATCGGTCTAGTCCTTTCAGTCTCAATGGACTACGATGTATTAAGTCGTTTTCCTGAGCACCAGGCCCTTAGAACGCTTCTAACTACGTGCACAGGCCTTCTAAGCCTGTAATATGGCCTTTTACAGCCTAATAAAGAGCTACACGTAAATCACGTGGTTCCACGTGCCCAGACAGGTGGCCATCGGTCTAGTCCTTTCAGTCTCAATGGACTACGATGTATTAAGTCGTTTTCCTGAGCACCAGGCCCTTAGAACGCTTCTAACTACGTGCACAGGCCTTCTAAGCCTGTAATATGGCCTTTTACAGCCTAATAAAGAGCCTACACGTAAATCACGTGGTTCCACGTGCCCAGACAGGTGGCCATCGGTCTAGTCCTTTCAGTCTCAATGGACTACGATGTATTAAGTCGTTTTCCTGAGCACCAGGCCCTTAGAACGCTTCTAACTACGTGCACAGGCCTTCTAAGCCTGTAATATGGCCTTTTACAGCCTAATAAAGAGCCTACACGTAAATCACGTGGTTCCACGTGCCCAGACAGGTGGCCATCGGTCTAGTCCTTTCAGTCTCAATGGACTACGATGTATTAAGTCGTTTTCCTGAGCACCAGGCCCTTAGAACGCTTCTAACTACGTGCACAGGCCTTCTAAGCCTGTAATATGGCCTTTTACAGCCTAATAAAGAGCCTACACGTAAATCACGTGGTTCCACGTGCCCAGACAGGTGGCCATCGGTCTAGTCCTTTCAGTCTCAATGGACTACGATGTATTAAGTCGTTTTCCTGAGCACCAGGCCCTTAGAACGCTTCTAACTACGTGCACAGGCCTTCTAAGCCTGTAATATGGCCTTTTACAGCCTAATAAAGAGCCTACACGTAAATCACGTGGTTCCACGTGCCCAGACAGGTGGCCATCGGTCTAGTCCTTTCAGTCTCAATGGACTACGATGTATTAAGTCGTTTTCCTGAGCACCAGGCCCTTAGAACGCTTCTAACTACGTGCACAGGCCTTCTAAGCCTGTAATATGGCCTTTTACAGCCTAATAAAGAGCCTACACGTAAATCACGTGGTTCCACGTGCCCAGACAGGTGGCCATCGGTCTAGTCCTTTCAGTCTCAATGGACTACGATGTATTAAGTCGTTTTCCTGAGCACCAGGCCCTTAGAACGCTTCTAACTACGTGCACAGGCCTTCTAAGCCTGTAATATGGCCTTTTACAGCCTAATAAAGAGCCTACACGTAAATCACGTGGTTCCACGTGCCCAGACAGGTGGCCATCGGTCTAGTCCTTTCAGTCTCAATGGACTACGATGTATTAAGTCGTTTTCCTGAGCACCAGGCCCTTAGAACGCTTCTAACTACGTGCACAGGCCTTCTAAGCCTGTAATATGGCCTTTTACAGCCTAATAAAGAGCTACACGTAAATCACGTGGTTCCACGTGCCCAGACAGGTGGCCATCGGTCTAGTCCTTTCAGTCTCAATGGACTACGATGTATTAAGTCGTTTTCCTGAGCACCAGGCCCTTAGAACGCTTCTAACTACGTGCACAGGCCTTCTAAGCCTGTAATATGGCCTTTTACAGCCTAATAAAGAGCCTACACGTAAATCACGCGGTTCCACGTGCCCAGACAGGTGGCCATCGGTCTAGTCCTTTCAGTCTCAATGGACTACGATGTATTAAGTCGTTTTCCTGAGCACCAGGCCCTTAGAACGCTTCTAACTACGTGCACAGGCCTTCTAAGCCTGTAATATGGCCTTTTACAGCCTAATAAAGAGCCTACACGTAAATCACGTGGTTCCACGTGCCCAGACAGGTGGCCATCGGTCTAGTCCTTTCAGTCTCAATGGACTACGATGTATTAAGTCGTTTTCCTGAGCACCAGGCCCTTAGAACGCTTCTAACTACGTGCACAGGCCTTCTAAGCCTGTAATATGGCCTTTTACAGCCTAATAAAGAGCCTACACGTAAATCACGTGGTTCCACGTGCCCAGACAGGTGGCCATCGGTCTAGTCCTTTCAGTCTCAATGGACTACGATGTATTAAGTCGTTTTCCTGAGCACCAGGCCCTTAGAACGCTTCTAACTACGTGCACAGGCCTTCTAAGCCTGTAATATGGCCTTTTACAGCCTAATAAAGAGCCTACACGTAAATCACGTGGTTCCACGTGCCCAGACAGGTGGCCATCGGTCTAGTCCTTTCAGTCTCAATGGACTACGATGTATTAAGTCGTTTTCCTGAGCACCAGGCCCTTAGAACGCTTCTAACTACGTGCACAGGCCTTCTAAGCCTGTAATATGGCCTTTTACAGCCTAATAAAGAGCCTACACGTAAATCACGTGGTTCCACGTGCCCAGACAGGTGGCCATCGGTCTAGTCCTTTCAGTCTCAATGGACTACGATGTATTAAGTCGTTTTCCTGAGCACCAGGCCCTTAGAACGCTTCTAACTACGTGCACAGGCCTTCTAAGCCTGTAATATGGCCTTTTACAGCCTAATAAAGAGCCTACACGTAAATCACGCGGTTCCACGTGCCCAGACAGGTGGCCATCGGTCTAGTCCTTTCAGTCTCAATGGACTACGATGTATTAAGTCGTTTTCCTGAGCACCAGGCCCTTAGAACGCTTCTAACTACGTGCACAGGCCTTCTAAGCCTGTAATATGGCCTTTTACAGCCTAATAAAGAGCCTACACGTAAATCACGTGGTTCCACGTGCCCAGACAGGTGGCCATCGGTCTAGTCCTTTCAGTCTCAATGGACTACGATGTATTAAGTCGTTTTCCTGAGCACCAGGCCCTTAGAACGCTTCTAACTACGTGCACAGGCCTTCTAAGCCTGTAATATGGCCTTTTACAGCCTAATAAGAGCTACACGTAAATCACGTGGTTCCACGTGCCCAGACAGGTGGCCATCGGTCTAGTCCTTTCAGTCTCAATGGACTACGATGTATTAAGTCGTTTTCCTGAGCACCAGGCCCTTAGAACGCTTCTAACTACGTGCACAGGCCTTCTAAGCCTGTAATATGGCCTTTTACAGCCTAATAAAGAGCCTACACGTAAATCACGTGGTTCCACGTGCCCAGACAGGTGGCCATCGGTCTAGTCCTTTCAGTCTCAATGGACTACGATGTATTAAGTCGTTTTCCTGAGCACCAGGCCCTTAGAACGCTTCTAACTACGTGCACAGGCCTTCTAAGCCTGTAATATGGCCTTTTACAGCCTAATAAAGAGCCTACACGTAAATCACGTGGTTCCACGTGCCCAGACAGGTGGCCATCGGTCTAGTCCTTTCAGTCTCAATGGACTACGATGTATTAAGTCGTTTTCCTGAGCACCAGGCCCTTAGAACGCTTCTAACTACGTGCACAGGCCTTCTAAGCCTGTAATATGGCCTTTTACAGCCTAATAAAGAGCCTACACGTAAATCACGTGGTTCCACGTGCCCAGACAGGTGGCCATCGGTCTAGTCCTTTCAGTCTCAATGGACTACGATGTATTAAGTCGTTTTCCTGAGCACCAGGCCCTTAGAACGCTTCTAACTACGTGCACAGGCCTTCTAAGCCTGTAATATGGCCTTTTACAGCCTAATAAAGAGCTACACGTAAATCACGTGGTTCCACGTGCCCAGACAGGTGGCCATCGGTCTAGTCCTTTCAGTCTCAATGGACTACGATGTATTAAGTCGTTTTCCTGAGCACCAGGCCCTTAGAACGCTTCTAACTACGTGCACAGGCCTTCTAAGCCTGTAATATGGCCTTTTACAGCCTAATAAAGAGCCTACACGTAAATCACGTGGTTCCACGTGCCCAGACAGGTGGCCATCGGTCTAGTCCTTTCAGTCTCAATGGACTACGATGTATTAAGTCGTTTTCCTGAGCACCAGGCCCTTAGAACGCTTCTAACTACGTGCACAGGCCTTCTAAGCCTGTAATATGGCCTTTTACAGCCTAATAAAGAGCCTACACGTAAATCACGTGGTTCCACGTGCCCAGACAGGTGGCCATCGGTCTAGTCCTTTCAGTCTCAATGGACTACGATGTATTAAGTCGTTTTCCTGAGCACCAGGCCCTTAGAACGCTTCTAACTACGTGCACAGGCCTTCTAAGCCTGTAATATGGCCTTTTACAGCCTAATAAAGAGCCTACACGTAAATCACGTGGTTCCACGTGCCCAGACAGGTGGCCATCGGTCTAGTCCTTTCAGTCTCAATGGACTACGATGTATTAAGTCGTTTTCCTGAGCACCAGGCCCTTAGAACGCTTCTAACTACGTGCACAGGCCTTCTAAGCCTGTAATATGGCCTTTTACAGCCTAATAAAGAGCCTACACGTAAATCACGTGGTTCCACGTGCCCAGACAGGTGGCCATCGGTCTAGTCCTTTCAGTCTCAATGGACTACGATGTATTAAGTCGTTTTCCTGAGCACCAGGCCCTTAGAACGCTTCTAACTACGTGCACAGGCCTTCTAAGCCTGTAATATGGCCTTTTACAGCCTAATAAAGAGCCTACACGTAAATCACGTGGTTCCACGTGCCCAGACAGGTGGCCATCGGTCTAGTCCTTTCAGTCTCAATGGACTACGATGTATTAAGTCGTTTTCCTGAGCACCAGGCCCTTAGAACGCTTCTAACTACGTGCACAGGCCTTCTAAGCCTGTAATATGGCCTTTTACAGCCTAATAAAGAGCCTACACGTAAATCACGTGGTTCCACGTGCCCAGACAGGTGGCCATCGGTCTAGTCCTTTCAGTCTCAATGGACTACGATGTATTAAGTCGTTTTCCTGAGCACCAGGCCCTTAGAACGCTTCTAACTACGTGCACAGGCCTTCTAAGCCTGTAATATGGCCTTTTACAGCCTAATAAAGAGCCTACACGTAAATCACGTGGTTCCACGTGCCCAGACAGGTGGCCATCGGTCTAGTCCTTTCAGTCTCAATGGACTACGATGTATTAAGTCGTTTTCCTGAGCACCAGGCCCTTAGAACGCTTCTAACTACGTGCACAGGCCTTCTAAGCCTGTAATATGGCCTTTTACAGCCTAATAAAGAGCCTACACGTAAATCACGTGGTTCCACGTGCCCAGACAGGTGGCCATCGGTCTAGTCCTTTCAGTCTCAATGGACTACGATGTATTAAGTCGTTTTCCTGAGCACCAGGCCCTTAGAACGCTTCTAACTACGTGCACAGGCCTTCTAAGCCTGTAATATGGCCTTTTACAGCCTAATAAAGAGCCTACACGTAAATCACGTGGTTCCACGTGCCCAGACAGGTGGCCATCGGTCTAGTCCTTTCAGTCTCAATGGACTACGATGTATTAAGTCGTTTTCCTGAGCACCAGGCCCTTAGAACGCTTCTAACTACGTGCACAGGCCTTCTAAGCCTGTAATATGGCCTTTTACAGCCTAATAAAGAGCCTACACGTAAATCACGTGGTTCCACGTGCCCAGACAGGTGGCCATCGGTCTAGTCCTTTCAGTCTCAATGGACTACGATGTATTAAGTCGTTTTCCTGAGCACCAGGCCCTTAGAACGCTTCTAACTACGTGCACAGGCCTTCTAAGCCTGTAATATGGCCTTTTACAGCCTAATAAAGAGCCTACACGTAAATCACGTGGTTCCACGTGCCCAGACAGGTGGCCATCGGTCTAGTCCTTTCAGTCTCAATGGACTACGATGTATTAAGTCGTTTTCCTGAGCACCAGGCCCTTAGAACGCTTCTAACTACGTGCACAGGCCTTCTAAGCCTGTAATATGGCCTTTTACAGCCTAATAAAGAGCCTACACGTAAATCACGTGGTTCCACGTGCCCAGACAGGTGGCCATCGGTCTAGTCCTTTCAGTCTCAATGGACTACGATGTATTAAGTCGTTTTCCTGAGCACCAGGCCCTTAGAACGCTTCTAACTACGTGCACAGGCCTTCTAAGCCTGTAATATGGCCTTTTACAGCCTAATAAAGAGCCTAAATCACGTGGTTCCACGTGCCCAGACAGGTGGCCATCGGTCTAGTCCTTTCAGTCTCAATGGACTACGATGTATTAAGTCGTTTTCCTGAGCACCAGGCCCTTAGAACGCTTCTAACTACGTGCACAGGCCTTCTAAGCCTGTAATATGGCCTTTTACAGCCTAATAAAGAGCCTACACGTAAATCACGTGGTTCCACGTGCCCAGACAGGTGGCCATCGGTCTAGTCCTTTCAGTCTCAATGGACTACGATGTATTAAGTCGTTTTCCTGAGCACCAGGCCCTTAGAACGCTTCTAACTACGTGCACAGGCCTTCTAAGCCTGTAATATGGCCTTTTACAGCCTAATAAAGAGCCTACACGTAAATCACGTGGTTCCACGTGCCCAGACAGGTGGCCATCGGTCTAGTCCTTTCAGTCTCAATGGACTACGATGTATTAAGTCGTTTTCCTGAGCACCAGGCCCTTAGAACGCTTCTAACTACGTGCACAGGCCTTCTAAGCCTGTAATATGGCCTTTTACAGCCTAATAAAGAGCCTACACGTAAATCACGTGGTTCCACGTGCCCAGACAGGTGGCCATCGGTCTAGTCCTTTCAGTCTCAATGGACTACGATGTATTAAGTCGTTTTCCTGAGCACCAGGCCCTTAGAACGCTTCTAACTACGTGCACAGGCCTTCTAAGCCTGTAATATGGCCTTTTACAGCCTAATAAAGAGCCTACACGTAAATCACGTGGTTCCACGTGCCCAGACAGGTGGCCATCGGTCTAGTCCTTTCAGTCTCAATGGACTACGATGTATTAAGTCGTTTTCCTGAGCACCAGGCCCTTAGAACGCTTCTAACTACGTGCACAGGCCTTCTAAGCCTGTAATATGGCCTTTTACAGCCTAATAAAGAGCCTACACGTAAATCACGTGGTTCCACGTGCCCAGACAGGTGGCCATCGGTCTAGTCCTTTCAGTCTCAATGGACTACGATGTATTAAGTCGTTTTCCTGAGCACCAGGCCCTTAGAACGCTTCTAACTACGTGCACAGGCCTTCTAAGCCTGTAATATGGCCTTTTACAGCCTAATAAAGAGCCTACACGTAAATCACGTGGTTCCACGTGCCCAGACAGGTGGCCATCGGTCTAGTCCTTTCAGTCTCAATGGACTACGATGTATTAAGTCGTTTTCCTGAGCACCAGGCCCTTAGAACGCTTCTAACTACGTGCACAGGCCTTCTAAGCCTGTAATATGGCCTTTTACAGCCTAATAAAGAGCCTACACGTAAATCACGTGGTTCCACGTGCCCAGACAGGTGGCCATCGGTCTAGTCCTTTCAGTCTCAATGGACTACGATGTATTAAGTCGTTTTCCTGAGCACCAGGCCCTTAGAACGCTTCTAACTACGTGCACAGGCCTTCTAAGCCTGTAATATGGCCTTTTACAGCCTAATAAAGAGCCTACACGTAAATCACGTGGTTCCACGTGCCCAGACAGGTGGCCATCGGTCTAGTCCTTTCAGTCTCAATGGACTACGATGTATTAAGTCGTTTTCCTGAGCACCAGGCCCTTAGAACGCTTCTAACTACGTGCACAGGCCTTCTAAGCCTGTAATATGGCCTTTTACAGCCTAATAAAGAGCCTACACGTAAATCACGTGGTTCCACGTGCCCAGACAGGTGGCCATCGGTCTAGTCCTTTCAGTCTCAATGGACTACGATGTATTAAGTCGTTTTCCTGAGCACCAGGCCCTTAGAACGCTTCTAACTACGTGCACAGGCCTTCTAAGCCTGTAATATGGCCTTTTACAGCCTAATAAAGAGCCTACACGTAAATCACGTGGTTCCACGTGCCCAGACAGGTGGCCATCGGTCTAGTCCTTTCAGTCTCAATGGACTACGATGTATTAAGTCGTTTTCCTGAGCACCAGGCCCTTAGAACGCTTCTAACTACGTGCACAGGCCTTCTAAGCCTGTAATATGGCCTTTTACAGCCTAATAAAGAGCCTACACGTAAATCACGTGGTTCCACGTGCCCAGACAGGTGGCCATCGGTCTAGTCCTTTCAGTCTCAATGGACTACGATGTATTAAGTCGTTTTCCTGAGCACCAGGCCCTTAGAACGCTTCTAACTACGTGCACAGGCCTTCTAAGCCTGTAATATGGCCTTTTACAGCCTAATAAAGAGCCTACACGTAAATCACGTGGTTCCACGTGCCCAGACAGGTGGCCATCGGTCTAGTCCTTTCAGTCTCAATGGACTACGATGTATTAAGTCGTTTTCCTGAGCACCAGGCCCTTAGAACGCTTCTAACTACGTGCACAGGCCTTCTAAGCCTGTAATATGGCCTTTTACAGCCTAATAAAGAGCCTACACGTAAATCACGTGGTTCCACGTGCCCAGACAGGTGGCCATCGGTCTAGTCCTTTCAGTCTCAATGGACTACGATGTATTAAGTCGTTTTCCTGAGCACCAGGCCCTTAGAACGCTTCTAACTACGTGCACAGGCCTTCTAAGCCTGTAATATGGCCTTTTACAGCCTAATAAAGAGCCTACACGTAAATCACGTGGTTCCACGTGCCCAGACAGGTGGCCATCGGTCTAGTCCTTTCAGTCTCAATGGACTACGATGTATTAAGTCGTTTTCCTGAGCACCAGGCCCTTAGAACGCTTCTAACTACGTGCACAGGCCTTCTAAGCCTGTAATATGGCCTTTTACAGCCTAATAAAGAGCCTACACGTAAATCACGTGGTTCCACGTGCCCAGACAGGTGGCCATCGGTCTAGTCCTTTCAGTCTCAATGGACTACGATGTATTAAGTCGTTTTCCTGAGCACCAGGCCCTTAGAACGCTTCTAACTACGTGCACAGGCCTTCTAAGCCTGTAATATGGCCTTTTACAGCCTAATAAAGAGCCTACACGTAAATCACGTGGTTCCACGTGCCCAGACAGGTGGCCATCGGTCTAGTCCTTTCAGTCTCAATGGACTACGATGTATTAAGTCGTTTTCCTGAGCACCAGGCCCTTAGAACGCTTCTAACTACGTGCACAGGCCTTCTAAGCCTGTAATATGGCCTTTTACAGCCTAATAAAGAGCCTACACGTAAATCACGTGGTTCCACGTGCCCAGACAGGTGGCCATCGGTCTAGTCCTTTCAGTCTCAATGGACTACGATGTATTAAGTCGTTTTCCTGAGCACCAGGCCCTTAGAACGCTTCTAACTACGTGCACAGGCCTTCTAAGCCTGTAATATGGCCTTTTACAGCCTAATAAAGAGCCTACACGTAAATCACGTGGTTCCACGTGCCCAGACAGGTGGCCATCGGTCTAGTCCTTTCAGTCTCAATGGACTACGATGTATTAAGTCGTTTTCCTGAGCACCAGGCCCTTAGAACGCTTCTAACTACGTGCACAGGCCTTCTAAGCCTGTAATATGGCCTTTTACAGCCTAATAAAGAGCCTACACGTAAATCACGTGGTTCCACGTGCCCAGACAGGTGGCCATCGGTCTAGTCCTTTCAGTCTCAATGGACTACGATGTATTAAGTCGTTTTCCTGAGCACCAGGCCCTTAGAACGCTTCTAACTACGTGCACAGGCCTTCTAAGCCTGTAATATGGCCTTTTACAGCCTAATAAAGAGCCTACACGTAAATCACGTGGTTCCACGTGCCCAGACAGGTGGCCATCGGTCTAGTCCTTTCAGTCTCAATGGACTACGATGTATTAAGTCGTTTTCCTGAGCACCAGGCCCTTAGAACGCTTCTAACTACGTGCACAGGCCTTCTAAGCCTGTAATATGGCCTTTTACAGCCTAATAAAGAGCCTACACGTAAATCACGTGGTTCCACGTGCCCAGACAGGTGGCCATCGGTCTAGTCCTTTCAGTCTCAATGGACTACGATGTATTAAGTCGTTTTCCTGAGCACCAGGCCCTTAGAACGCTTCTAACTACGTGCACAGGCCTTCTAAGCCTGTAATATGGCCTTTTACAGCCTAATAAAGAGCCTACACGTAAATCACGTGGTTCCACGTGCCCAGACAGGTGGCCATCGGTCTAGTCCTTTCAGTCTCAATGGACTACGATGTATTAAGTCGTTTTCCTGAGCACCAGGCCCTTAGAACGCTTCTAACTACGTGCACAGGCCTTCTAAGCCTGTAATATGGCCTTTTACAGCCTAATAAAGAGCCTACACGTAAATCACGTGGTTCCACGTGCCCAGACAGGTGGCCATCGGTCTAGTCCTTTCAGTCTCAATGGACTACGATGTATTAAGTCGTTTTCCTGAGCACCAGGCCCTTAGAACGCTTCTAACTACGTGCACAGGCCTTCTAAGCCTGTAATATGGCCTTTTACAGCCTAATAAAGAGCCTACACGTAAATCACGTGGTTCCACGTGCCCAGACAGGTGGCCATCGGTCTAGTCCTTTCAGTCTCAATGGACTACGATGTATTAAGTCGTTTTCCTGAGCACCAGGCCCTTAGAACGCTTCTAACTACGTGCACAGGCCTTCTAAGCCTGTAATATGGCCTTTTACAGCCTAATAAAGAGCCTACACGTAAATCACGTGGTTCCACGTGCCCAGACAGGTGGCCATCGGTCTAGTCCTTTCAGTCTCAATGGACTACGATGTATTAAGTCGTTTTCCTGAGCACCAGGCCCTTAGAACGCTTCTAACTACGTGCACAGGCCTTCTAAGCCTGTAATATGGCCTTTTACAGCCTAATAAAGAGCCTACACGTAAATCACGTGGTTCCACGTGCCCAGACAGGTGGCCATCGGTCTAGTCCTTTCAGTCTCAATGGACTACGATGTATTAAGTCGTTTTCCTGAGCACCAGGCCCTTAGAACGCTTCTAACTACGTGCACAGGCCTTCTAAGCCTGTAATATGGCCTTTTACAGCCTAATAAAGAGCCTACACGTAAATCACGTGGTTCCACGTGCCCAGACAGGTGGCCATCGGTCTAGTCCTTTCAGTCTCAATGGACTACGATGTATTAAGTCGTTTTCCTGAGCACCAGGCCCTTAGAACGCTTCTAACTACGTGCACAGGCCTTCTAAGCCTGTAATATGGCCTTTTACAGCCTAATAAAGAGCCTACACGTAAATCACGTGGTTCCACGTGCCCAGACAGGTGGCCATCGGTCTAGTCCTTTCAGTCTCAATGGACTACGATGTATTAAGTCGTTTTCCTGAGCACCAGGCCCTTAGAACGCTTCTAACTACGTGCACAGGCCTTCTAAGCCTGTAATATGGCCTTTTACAGCCTAATAAAGAGCCTACACGTAAATCACGTGGTTCCACGTGCCCAGACAGGTGGCCATCGGTCTAGTCCTTTCAGTCTCAATGGACTACGATGTATTAAGTCGTTTTCCTGAGCACCAGGCCCTTAGAACGCTTCTAACTACGTGCACAGGCCTTCTAAGCCTGTAATATGGCCTTTTACAGCCTAATAAAGAGCCTACACGTAA
The DNA here is from genome assembly GCA_030067915.1 of Hydractinia echinata. Taxonomy (NCBI): domain Eukaryota; kingdom Metazoa; phylum Cnidaria; class Hydrozoa; order Anthoathecata; family Hydractiniidae; genus Hydractinia; species Hydractinia echinata. Next base: position 20,348 of record JASGCC010002413.1, read on the forward strand.
ATCACGTGGTTCCACGTGCCCAGACAGGTGGCCATCGGTCTAGTCCTTTCAGTCTCAATGGACTACGATGTATTAAGTCGTTTTCCTGAGCACCAGGCCCTTAGAACGCTTCTAACTACGTGCACAGGCCTTCTAAGCCTGTAATATGGCCTTTTACAGCCTAATAAAGAGCTACACGTAAATCACGTGGTTCCACGTGCCCAGACAGGTGGCCATCGGTCTAGTCCTTTCAGTCTCAATGGACTACGATGTATTAAGTCGTTTTCCTGAGCACCAGGCCCTTAGAACGCTTCTAACTACGTGCACAGGCCTTCTAAGCCTGTAATATGGCCTTTTACAGCCTAATAAAGAGCCTACACGTAAATCACGTGGTTCCACGTGCCCAGACAGGTGGCCATCGGTCTAGTCCTTTCAGTCTCAATGGACTACGATGTATTAAGTCGTTTTCCTGAGCACCAGGCCCTTAGAACGCTTCTAACTACGTGCACAGGCCTTCTAAGCCTGTAATATGGCCTTTTACAGCCTAATAAAGAGCTACACGTAAATCACGTGGTTCCACGTGCCCAGACAGGTGGCCATCGGTCTAGTCCTTTCAGTCTCAATGGACTACGATGTATTAAGTCGTTTTCCTGAGCACCAGGCCCTTAGAACGCTTCTAACTACGTGCACAGGCCTTCTAAGCCTGTAATATGGCCTTTTACAGCCTAATAAAGAGCTACACGTAAATCACGTGGTTCCACGTGCCCAGACAGGTGGCCATCGGTCTAGTCCTTTCAGTCTCAATGGACTACGATGTATTAAGTCGTTTTCCTGAGCACCAGGCCCTTAGAACGCTTCTAACTACGTGCACAGGCCTTCTAAGCCTGTAATATGGCCTTTTACAGCCTAATAAAGAGCTACACGTAAATCACGTGGTTCCACGTGCCCAGACAGGTGGCCATCGGTCTAGTCCTTTCAGTCTCAATGGACTACGATGTATTAAGTCGTTTTCCTGAGCACCAGGCCCTTAGAACGCTTCTAACTACGTGCACAGGCCTTCTAAGCCTGTAATATGGCCTTTTACAGCCTAATAAAGAGCCTACACGTAAATCACGTGGTTCCACGTGCCCAGACAGGTGGCCATCGGTCTAGTCCTTTCAGTCTCAATGGACTACGATGTATTAAGTCGTTTTCCTGAGCACCAGGCCCTTAGAACGCTTCTAACTACGTGCACAGGCCTTCTAAGCCTGTAATATGGCCTTTTACAGCCTAATAAAGAGCTACACGTAAATCACGCGGTTCCACGTGCCCAGACAGGTGGCCATCGGTCTAGTCCTTTCAGTCTCAATGGACTACGATGTATTAAGTCGTTTTCCTGAGCACCAGGCCCTTAGAACGCTTCTAACTACGTGCACAGGCCTTCTAAGCCTGTAATATGGCCTTTTACAGCCTAATAAAGAGCCTACACGTAAATCACGCGGTTCCACGTGCCCAGACAGGTGGCCATCGGTCTAGTCCTTTCAGTCTCAATGGACTACGATGTATTAAGTCGTTTTCCTGAGCCAGGCCCTTAGAACGCTTCTAACTACGTGCACAGGCCTAAGCCTGTAATATGGCCTTTTACAGCCTAATAAAGAGCTACACGTAAATCACGTGGTTCCACGTGCCCAGACAGGTGGCCATCGGTCTAGTCCTTTCAGTCTCAATGGACTACGATGTATTAAGTCGTTTTCCTGAGCGCCAGGCCCTTAGAACGCTTCTAACTACGTGCACAGGCCTTCTAAGCCTGTAATATGGCCTTTTACAGCCTAATAAAGAGGCTACACCTAAATCACGTGGTTCCACGTGCCCAGACAGGTGGCCATCGGTCTAGTCCTTTCAGTCTCAATGGACTACGATGTATTAAGTCGTTTTCCTGAGCGCCAGGCCCTTAGAACGCTTCTAACTACGTGCACAGGCCTTCTAAGCCTGTAATATGGCCTTTTACAGCCTAATAAGAGTACACCTAAATCACGTGGTTCCACGTGCCCAGACAGGTGGCCATCGGTCTAGTCCTTTCAGTCTCAATGGACTACGATGTATTAAGTCGTTTTCCTGAGCGCCAGGCCCTTAGAACGCTTCTAACTACGTGCAGGCCTTCTAAGCCTGTAATATGGCCTTTTACAGCCTAATAAAGAGCCTACACGTAAATCACGTGGTTCCACGTGCCCAGACAGGTGGCCATCGGTCTAGTCCTTTCAGTCTCAATGGACTACGATGTATTAAGTCGTTTTCCTGAGCCAGGCCCTTAGAACGCTTCTAACTACGTGCACAGGCCTTCTAAGCCTGTAATATGGCCTTTTACAGCCTAATAAGAGTCTACACTAAATCACGTGGTTCCACGTGCCCAGACAGGTGGCCATAGTCCTTTCAGTCTCAATGGACTACGATGTATTAAGTCGTTTTCCTGAGCACAGGCCCTTAGAACGCTTCTAACTACGTGCACAGGCCTTAAGCCTGTAATATGGCCTTTTACAGCCTAATAAAGAGCCTACACGTAAATCACGTGGTTCCACGTGCCCAGACAGGTGGCCATCGGTCTAGTCCTTTCAGTCTCAATGGACTACGATGTATTAAGTCGTTTTCCTGAGCACCAGGCCCTTAGAACGCTTCTAACTACGTGCACAGGCCTTCTAAGCCTGTAATATGGCCTTTTACAGCCTAATAAAGAGCCTACACGTAAATCACGCGTTCCACGTGCCCAGACAGGTGGCCATCGGTCTAGTCCTTTCAGTCTCAATGGACTACGATGTATTAAGTCGTTTTCCTGAGCACCAGGCCTTAGAACGCTTCTAACTACGTGCACAGGCCTTCTAAGCCTGTAATATGGCCTTTTACAGCCTAATAAGAGCTACACCTAAATCACGTGGTTCCACGTGCCCAGACAGGTGGCCATCGGTCTAGTCCTTTCAGTCTCAATGGACTACGATGTATTAAGTCGTTTTCCTGAGCGCCAGGCCCTTAGAACGCTTCTAACTACGTGCACAGGCCTTCTAAGCCTGTAATATGGCCTTTTACAGCCTAATAAGAGCTACACGTAAATCACGGTTCCACGTGCCCAGACAGGTGGCCATCGGTCTAGTCCTTTCAGTCTCAATGGACTACGATGTATTAAGTCGTTTTCCTGAGCGCCAGGCCCTTAGAACGCTTCTAACTACGTGCACAGGCCTTCTAAGCCTGTAATATGGCCTTTTACAGCCTAATAAAGAGCTACACCTAAATCACGTGGTTCCACGTGCCAGACAGGTGGCCATCGGTCTAGTCCTTTCAGTCTCAATGGACTACGATGTATTAAGTCGTTTTCCTGAGCGCCAGGCCCTTAGAACGCTTCTAACTACGTGCACAGGCCTTAAGCCTGTAATATGGCCTTTTACAGCCTAATAAGAGCCTACACGTAAATCACGTGGTTCCACGTGCCCAGACAGGTGGCCATCGGTCTAGTCCTTTCAGTCTCAATGGACTACGATGTATTAAGTCGTTTTCCTGAGCCAGGCCCTTAGAACGCTTCTAACTACGTGCACAGGCCTTCTAAGCCTGTAATATGGCCTTTTACAGCCTAATAAAGAGCCTACACGTAAATCACGTGGTTCCACGTGCCAGACAGGTGGCCATCGGTCTAGTCCTTTCAGTCTCAATGGACTACGATGTATTAAGTCGTTTTCCTGAGCACCAGGCCCTTAGAACGCTTCTAACTACGTGCACAGGCCTTCTAAGCCTGTAATATGGCCTTTTACAGCCTAATAAAGAGCTACACTAAATCACGCGGTTCCACGTGCCAGACAGGTGGCCATCGGTCTAGTCCTTTCAGTCTCAATGGACTACGATGTATTAAGTCGTTTTCCTGAGCACCAGGCCCTTAGAACGCTTCTAACTACGTGCACAGGCCTTCTAAGCCTGTAATATGGCCTTTTACAGCCTAATAAAGAGTACACCTAAATCACGTGGTTCCACGTGCCCAGACAGGTCTATAGTCCTTTCAGTCTCAATGGACTACGATGTATTAAGTCGTTTTCCTGAGCACCAGGCCCTTAGAACGCTTCTAACTACGTGCACAGGCCTTCTAAGCCTGTAATATGGCCTTTTACAGCCTAATAAGAGCTACACCTAAATCACGTGTTCCACGTGCCCAGACAGGTGGCCATCGGTCTAGTCCTTTCAGTCTCAATGGACTACGATGTATTAAGTCGTTTTCCTGAGCACCAGGCCTTAGAACGCTTCTAACTACGTGCACAGGCCTTCTAAGCCTGTAATATGGCCTTTTACAGCCTAATAAAGAGCTACACCTAAATCACGTGGTTCCACGTGCCCAGACAGGTGGCCATCGGTCTAGTCCTTTCAGTCTCAATGGACTACGATGTATTAAGTCGTTTTCCTGAGCACCAGGCCCTTAGAACGCTTCTAACTACGTGCACAGGCCTTCTAAGCCTGTAATATGGCCTTTTACAGCCTAATAAAGAGCTACACCTAAATCACGTGGTTCCACGTGCCCAGACAGGTGGCCATCGGTCTAGTCCTTTCAGTCTCAATGGACTACGATGTATTAAGTCGTTTTCCTGAGCAGGCCCTTAGAACGCTTCTAACTACGTGCACAGGCCTTAAGCCTGTAATATGGCCTTTTACAGCCTAATAAAGAGCCTACACGTAAATCACGTGGTTCCACGTGCCCAGACAGGTGGCCATCGGTCTAGTCCTTTCAGTCTCAATGGACTACGATGTATTAAGTCGTTTTCCTGAGCGCCAGGCCCTTAGAACGCTTCTAACTACGTGCACAGGCCTTCTAAGCCTGTAATATGGCCTTTTACAGCCTAATAAGGAGTCTACACCTAAATCACGCGGTTCCACGTGCCCAGACAGGTGGCCATCGGTCTAGTCCTTTCAGTCTCAATGGACTACGATGTATTAAGTCGTTTTCCTGAGCACAGGCCCTTAGAACGCTTCTAACTACGTGCACAGGCCTTCTAAGCCTGTAATATGGCCTTTTACAGCCTAATAAAGAGCCTACACGTAAATCACGTGGTTCCACGTGCCCAGACAGGTGGCCATCGGTCTAGTCCTTTCAGTCTCAATGGACTACGATGTATTAAGTCGTTTTCCTGAGCGCCAGGCCCTTAGAACGCTTCTAACTACGTGCACAGGCCTTCTAAGCCTGTAATATGGCCTTTTACAGCCTAATAAGGAGTCTACACCTAAATCACGCGGTTCCACGTGCCCAGACAGGTCTAGTCCTTTCAGTCTCAATGGACTACGATGTATTAAGTCGTTTTCCTGAGCACCAGGCCCTTAGAACGCTTCTAACTACGTGCACAGGCCTTCTAAGCCTGTAATATGGCCTTTTACAGCCTAATAAAGAGCCTACACGTAAATCACGTGGTTCCACGTGCCCAGACAGGTGGCCATCGGTCTAGTCCTTTCAGTCTCAATGGACTACGATGTATTAAGTCGTTTTCCTGAGCACCAGGCCCTTAGAACGCTTCTAACTACGTGCACAGGCCTTCTAAGCCTGTAATATGGCCTTTTACAGCCTAATAAAGAGCTACACGTAAATCACGTGTTCCACGTGCCCAGACAGGTGGCCATAGTCCTTTCAGTCTCAATGGACTACGATGTATTAAGTCGTTTTCCTGAGCGCCAGGCCCTTAGAACGCTTCTAACTACGTGCACAGGCCTTCTAAGCCTGTAATATGGCCTTTTACAGCCTAATAAAGAGCTACACGTAAATCACGTGGTTCCACGTGCCCAGACAGGTGGCCATCGGTCTAGTCCTTTCAGTCTCAATGGACTACGATGTATTAAGTCGTTTTCCTGAGCACAGGCCCTTAGAACGCTTCTAACTACGTGCACAGGCCTTCGCCTGTAATATGGCCTTTTACAGCCTAATAAAGAGCCTACACGTAAATCACGCGTTCCACGTGCCCAGACAGGTGGCCATCGGTCTAGTCCTTTCAGTCTCAATGGACTACGATGTATTAAGTCGTTTTCCTGAGCGCCAGGCCCTTAGAACGCTTCTAACTACGTGCACAGGCCTTCTAAGCCTGTAATATGGCCTTTTACAGCCTAATAAGGAGTCTACACCTAAATCACGCGGTTCCACGTGCCCAGACAGGTGGCCATCGGTCTAGTCCTTTCAGTCTCAATGGACTACGATGTATTAAGTCGTTTTCCTGAGCACCAGGCCCTTAGAACGCTTCTAACTACGTGCACAGGCCTTCTAAGCCTGTAATATGGCCTTTTACAGCCTAATAAAGAGCCTACACGTAAATCACGTGGTTCCACGTGCCCAGACAGGTGGCCATCGGTCTAGTCCTTTCAGTCTCAATGGACTACGATGTATTAAGTCGTTTTCCTGAGCGCCAGGCCCTTAGAACGCTTCTAACTACGTGCACAGGCCTTCTAAGCCTGTAATATGGCCTTTTACAGCCTAATAAAGCTACACCTAAATCACGTGGTTCCACGTGCCCAGACAGGTGGCCATCGGTCTAGTCCTTTCAGTCTCAATGGACTACGATGTATTAAGTCGTTTTCCTGAGCACCAGGCCCTTAGAACGCTTCTAACTACGTGCACAGGCCTTCTAAGCCTGTAATATGGCCTTTTACAGCCTAATAAGAGTCTACACTAAATCACGCGGTTCCACGTGCCCAGACAGGTCTCAGTCCTTCAGTCTCAATGGACTACGATGTATTAAGTCGTTTTCCTGAGCACCAGGCCCTTAGAACGCTTCTAACTACGTGCACAGGCCTTCTAAGCCTGTAATATGGCCTTTTACAGCCTAATAAAGAGCCTACACGTAAATCACGTGGTTCCACGTGCCCAGACAGGTGGCCATCGGTCTAGTCCTTTCAGTCTCAATGGACTACGATGTATTAAGTCGTTTTCCTGAGCACCAGGCCCTTAGAACGCTTCTAACTACGTGCACAGGCCTTAAGCCTGTAATATGGCCTTTTACAGCCTAATAAGAGCTACACCTAAATCACGGTTCCACGTGCCCAGACAGGTGGCCATCGGTCTAGTCCTTTCAGTCTCAATGGACTACGATGTATTAAGTCGTTTTCCTGAGCCAGGCCCTTAGAACGCTTCTAACTACGTGCACAGGCCTTCTAAGCCTGTAATATGGCCTTTTACAGCCTAATAAGAGCTACACTAAATCACGCGGTTCCACGTGCCCAGACAGGTGGCCATCGGTCTAGTCCTTTCAGTCTCAATGGACTACGATGTATTAAGTCGTTTTCCTGAGCACAGGCCCTTAGAACGCTTCTAACTACGTGCACAGGCCTTCTAAGCCTGTAATATGGCCTTTTACAGCCTAATAAAGAGCCTACACGTACGTGGTTCCACGTGCCAGACAGGTGGCCATCGGTCTAGTCCTTTCAGTCTCAATGGACTACGATGTATTAAGTCGTTTTCCTGAGCACCAGGCCCTTAGAACGCTTCTAACTACGTGCACAGGCCTTCTAAGCCTGTAATATGGCCTTTTACAGCCTAATAAAGAGTCTACACCTAAATCACGGGTTCCACGTGCCCAGACAGGTGGCCATCGGTCTAGTCCTTTCAGTCTCAATGGACTACGATGTATTAAGTCGTTTTCCTGAGCACCAGGCCTTAGAACGCTTTCTAACTACGTGCACAGGCCTTCTAAGCCTGTAATATGGCCTTTTACAGCCTAATAAGAGCCTACACCTAAATCACGTGGTTCCACGTGCCCAGACAGGTGGCCATCGGTCTAGTCCTTTCAGTCTCAATGGACTACGATGTATTAAGTCGTTTTCCTGAGCGCCAGGCCCTTAGAACGCTTCTAACTACGTGCACAGGCCTTCTAAGCCTGTAATGGCCTTTTACAGCCTAATAAGAGTCTACACCTAAATCACGTGGTTCCACGTGCCCAGACAGGTGGCCATCGGTCTAGTCCTTTCAGTCTCAATGGACTACGATGTATTAAGTCGTTTTCCTGAGCACCAGGCCTTAGAACGCTTCTAACTACGTGCACAGGCCTTCTAAGCCTGTAATATGGCCTTTTACAGCCTAATAAGAGTCTACACTAAATCACGCGTTCCACGTGCCCAGACAGGTGGCTCTAGTCCTTTCAGTCTCAATGGACTACGATGTATTAAGTCGTTTTCCTGAAGCACCAGGCCCTTAGAA
>JASGCC010002414.1:0-28497 GCA_030067915.1 Hydractinia echinata
TTTAATCGCCGGCAACCGAAAACCGCGATTTCCGTAAATCCCGGCCGCCCGTATAGTCGAATGTATACAAAGAAAGTAAGCAGGAGTAAACTCATTTCCCGAACGATTTTTTAAAATTATTTTTCACCACTAAAAACATGAGACTTTGTAGTTTTCAAATATTTTCATTTTTGATGAGACGCCGAATGAAAGCAGTTTTAATCGCGGCAACCGAAAACCCGCGATTTCCCGTAAATCCCGTATAGTCGAATGTATACAAAGAAAGTCAGCAGGGAGTAAACCGCATTTCCCGAACGGATTTTTAATATTTTTTCACCACTAAAACCCATGAGACATGTAGTTTTCAAAAATGTTTCATTTTTGATGAGACGCGAATGAAAGCAGTTTAATCGCCGGCAACCGAAAACCCGCGATTTCCCGTAAATCCCGTATAGTCGAATGTATACAAAGAAAGTAAGCAGGAGTAAACTCATTTCCCGAACATTTTTAAAATTATTTTTTCACCACTAAAACCCATGAGGACTTCTAGTTTCAAAAATATTTTCATTTTTGATGAGACGCCGAATGAAAGCAGTTTAATCGGCCGGCAACCGAAAACCGCGATTTCCCGTAAATCCCGTATAGTCGAATGTATACAAAGAAAGTAAGCAGGGAGTAAACTCATTTCCCGAACGATTTTTAAAATTATTTTTTCACCACTAAAACCCATGAGACTTGTAGTTTTCAAAATATTTTCATTTTTGATGAGGACGCCGAATGAAAGCAGTTTAATCGCCGGCAACCGAAAACCCGCGATTTCCCGTAAATCCCGTATAGTCGAATGTATACAAAGAAAGTAAGCAGGGAGTAAACTCATTTCCCGAACGATTTTTAAAATTATTTTTTCACCACTAAAACCATGAGGACTTGTAGTTTTCAAAAATATTTTCCATTTTTGATGAGACGCCGAATGAAAGCAGTTTAATCGCCGGCAACCGAAAACCCGCGATTTCCCGTAAATCCCCGTATAGTCGAATGTATACAAAGAAAGTAAGCAGGCAGTAAACTCATTTCCCGAACGATTTTTAAAATTATTTTTTCACCACTAAAACCCATGAGACTTGTAGTTTTCAAAAGTATTTTCATTTTTGATGAGACGCCGAATGAAAGCAGTTTAATCGCCGGCAACCGAAACCCGCGATTTCCCGTAAATCGCCGTATAGTCGAATGTATACAAAGAAAGTAAGCAGGCAGTAAACTCATTTCCCGAACGATTTTTAAAATTATTTTTTCACCACTAAAACCCATGAGACTTGTAGTTTTCAAAAATATTTTCATTTTGATGAGACGCCGAATGAAAGCAGTTTAATCGCCGGCAACCGAAAACCCGCGATTTCCCGTAAATCCCGGATCGGCCCGTATAGTCGAATGTATACAAAGAAAGTAAGCAGGGAGTAAACTCATTTCCCGAACGATTTTTAAAATTATTTTTTTCACCACTAAAACCCATGAGACTTGTAGTTTTCAAAAATATTTCATTTTTGATGAGACGCCGAATGAAAAGCAGTTTAATCGCCGGCAACCGAAACCCGCGATTTCCCGTAAATCCCGGATCGGCCGTATAGTCGAATGTATACAAAGAAAGTAAGCAGGGAGTAAACTCATTTCCCGAACGATTTTTAAAATTATTTTTTCACCACTAAAACCCATGAGACTTGTAGTTTTCAAAAATATTTTCATTTTTGATGAGACGCCGAATGAAAGCAGTTTAATCGCCGGCAACCGAAAACCCGCGATTTCCCGTAAATCCGGTCGGCCGTATAGTCGAATGTATACAAAGAAAGTAAGCAGGGAGTAAACTCATTTCCCGAACGATTTTTAAAATTATTTTTTCACCACTAAAACCCATGAGACTTGTAGTTTTCAAAAATATTTTCATTTTTGATGAGACGCCGAATGAAAGCAGTTTAATCGCCGGCAACCGAAAACCCGCGATTTCCCGTAAATCCCGGGATCGGCCCGTATAGTCGAATGTATACAAAGAAAGTAAGCAGGGAGTAAACTCATTTCCCGAACGATTTTTAAAATTATTTTTTCACCACTAAAACCCATGAGACTTGTAGTTTTCAAAAATATTTTCATTTTTGATGAGACGCCGAATGAAAGCAGTTTAATCGCCGGCAACCGAAACCCGCGATTTCCCGTAACTTCCGCCCGTATAGTCGAATGTATACAAAGAAAGTAAGCAGGCAGTAAACTCATTTCCCGAACGATTTTTAAAATTATTTTTTCACCACTAAAACCCATGAGACTTGTAGTTTTCAAAAATATTTTCATTTTTGATGAGACGCCGAATGAAAGCAGTTTAATCGCCGGCAACCGAAAACCCGCGATTTCCCGTAAATCCCGGCTCGGCCCGTATAGTCGAATGTATACAAAGAAAGTAAGCAGGGAGTAAACTCATTTCCCGAACGATTTTTAAAATTATTTTTTCACCACTAAAACCCATGAGACTTGTAGTTTTCAAAAATATTTTCATTTTTGATGAGACGCCGAATGAAAGCAGTTTAATCGCCGGCAACCGAAAACCCGCGATTTCCCGTAAATCCCGTATAGTCGAATGTATACAAAGAAAGTAAGCAGGGAGTAAACTCATTTCCCGAACGATTTTTAAAATTATTTTTTCACCACTAAAACCCATGAGACTTGTAGTTTTCAAAAATATTTTCATTTTTGATGAGACGCCGAATGAAAGCAGTTTAATCGCCGGCAACCGAAAACCCGCGATTTCCCGTAAATCCCCGTATAGTCGAATGTATACAAAGAAAGTAAGCAGGGAGTAAACTCATTTCCCGAACGATTTTTAAAATTATTTTTTCACCACTAAAACCCATGAGACTTGTAGTTTTCAAAAATATTTTCATTTTTGATGAGACGCCGAATGAAAGCAGTTTAATCGCCGGCAACCGAAAACCCGCGATTTCCCGTAAATCCGGTCGGCCCGTATAGTCGAATGTATACAAAGAAAGTAAGCAGGCAGTAAACTCATTTCCCGAACGATTTTTTAAAATTATTTTTTCACCACTAAAACCCATGAGACTTGTAGTTTTCAAAAATATTTTCATTTTTGATGAGACGCCGAATGAAAGCAGTTTAATCGCCGGCAACCGAAAACCCGCGATTTCCCGTAAATCCCGGTCGGCCCGTATAGTCGAATGTATACAAAGAAAGTAAGCAGGGAGTAAACTCATTTCCCGAACGATTTTTAAAATTATTTTTTCACCACTAAAACCCATGAGACTTGTAGTTTTCAAAAATATTTTCATTTTTGATGAGACGCCGAATGAAAGCAGTTTAATCGCCGGCAACCGAAAACCCGCGATTTCCCGTAAATCCGGGTCGGCCCGTATAGTCGAATGTATACAAAGAAAGTAAGCAGGGAGTAAACTCATTTCCCGAACGATTTTTAAAATTATTTTTTCACCACTAAAACCCATGAGACTTGTAGTTTTCAAAAATATTTTCATTTTTGATGAGACGCCGAATGAAAGCAGTTTAATCGCCGGCAACCGAAAACCCGCGATTTCCCGTAAATCCCGGATCGGCCCGTATAGTCGAATGTATACAAAGAAAGTAAGCAGGGAGTAAACTCATTTCCCGAACGATTTTTAAAATTATTTTTTCACCACTAAAACCCATGAGACTTGTAGTTTTCAAAAATATTTTCATTTTTGATGAGACGCCGAATGAAAGCAGTTTAATCGCCGGCAACCGAAAACCCGCGATTTCCCGTAAATCCCGGTCGGCCGTATAGTCGAATGTATACAAAGAAAGTACCAGGGAGTAAACTCATTTCCCGAACGATTTTTAAAATTATTTTTTCACCACTAAAACCCATGAGACTTGTAGTTTTCAAAAATATTTTCATTTTTGATGAGACGCCGAATGAAAGCAGTTTAATCGCCGGCAACCGAAAACCCGCGATTTCCCGTAAATCCCGGTCGGCCGTATAGTCGAATGTATACAAAGAAAGTAAGCAGGGAGTAAACTCATTTCCCGAACGATTTTTAAAATTATTTTTTCACCACTAAAACCCATGAGACTTGTAGTTTTCAAAAATATTTTCATTTTTGATGAGACGCCGAATGAAAGCAGTTTAATCGCCGGCAACCGAAAACCCGCGATTTCCCGTAAATCCGGGCCCGTATAGTCGAATGTATACAAAGAAAGTAAGCAGGGAGTAAACTCATTTCCCGAACGATTTTTAAAATTATTTTTTCACCACTAAAACCCATGAGACTTGTAGTTTTCAAAAATATTTTCATTTTTGATGAGACGCCGAATGAAAGCAGTTTAATCGCCGGCAACCGAAAACCCGCGATTTCCCGTAAATCCCGGATCGGCCGTATAGTCGAATGTATACAAAGAAAGTAAGCAGGGAGTAAACTCATTTCCCGAACGATTTTTAAAATTATTTTTCACCACTTAAAACCCATGAGACTTGTAGTTTTCAAAAATATTTTCATTTTTGATGAGACGCCGAATGAAAGCAGTTTAATCGCCGGCAACCGAAAACCCGCGATTTCCCGTAAATCCCGTATAGTCGAATGTATACAAAGAAAGTAAGCAGGGAGTAAACTCATTTCCCGAACGATTTTTAAAATTATTTTTTCACCACTAAAACCCATGAGACTTGTAGTTTTCAAAAATATTTTCATTTTTGATGAGACGCCGAATGAAAGCAGTTTAATTGCCGGCAACCGAAAAGCCGCGATTTCCCGTAAATCCCGGACTCGGCCCGTATAGTCGAATGTATACAAAGAAAGTAAGCAGGGAGTAAACTAATTTCCCGAACGATTTTTAAAATTATTTTTTCACCACTAAAACCCATGAGACTTGTAGTTTTCAAAAATATTTTCATTTTTGATGAGACGCCGAATGAAAGCAGTTTAATCGCCGGCAACCGAAAACCCGCGATTTCCCGTAAATCCCGGATCGGCCCGTATAGTCGAATGTATACAAAGAAAGTAAGCAGGGAGTAAACTCATTTCCCGAACGATTTTTAAAATTATTTTTTCACCACTAAAACCCATGAGACTTGTAGTTTTCAAAAATATTTTCATTTTTGATGAGACGCCGAATGAAAGCAGTTTAATCGCCGGCAACCGAAAACCCGCGATTTCCCGTAAATCCGGGCCCGTATAGTCGAATGTATACAAAGAAAGTAAGCAGGGAGTAAACTCATTTCCCGAACGATTTTTAAAATTATTTTTTCACCACTAAAACCCATGAGACTTGTAGTTTTCAAAAATATTTTCATTTTTGATGAGACGCCGAATGAAAGCAGTTTAATCGCCGGCAACCGAAAACCCGCGATTTCCCGTAAATCCGGCCCGTATAGTCGAATGTATACAAAGAAAGTAAGCAGGGAGTAAACTCATTTCCCGAACGATTTTTAAAATTATTTTTTCACCACTAAAACCCATGAGACTTGTAGTTTTCAAAAATATTTTCATTTTTGATGAGACGCCGAATGAAAGCAGTTTAATCGCCGGCAACCGAAAACCCGCGATTTCCCGTAAATCCCGGTCGCCCGTATAGTCGAATGTATACAAAGAAAGTAAGCAGGGAGTAAACTCATTTCCCGAACGATTTTTAAAATTATTTTTTCACCACTAAAACCCATGAGACTTGTAGTTTTCAAAAATATTTTCATTTTTGATGAGACGCCGAATGAAAGCAGTTTAATCGCCGGCAACCGAAAACCCGCGATTTCCCGTAAATCCGGCCCGTATAGTCGAATGTATACAAAGAAAGTAAGCAGGGAGTAAACTCATTTCCCGAACGATTTTTAAAATTATTTTTTCACCACTAAAACCCATGAGACTTGTAGTTTTCAAAAATATTTTCATTTTTGATGAGACGCCGAATGAAAGCAGTTTAATCGCCGGCAACCGAAAACCCGCGATTTCCCGTAAATCCCGTATAGTCGAATGTATACAAAGAAAGTAAGCAGGGAGTAAACTCATTTCCCGAACGATTTTTAAAATTATTTTTTCACCACTAAAACCCATGAGACTTGTAGTTTTCAAAAATATTTTCATTTTTGATGAGACGCCGAATGAAAGCAGTTTAATCGCCGGCAACCGAAAACCCGCGATTTCCCGTAAATCCCGGCTCGGCCCGTATAGTCGAATGTATACAAAGAAAGTAAGCAGGGAGTAAACTCATTTCCCGAACGATTTTTAAAATTATTTTTTCACCACTAAAACCCATGAGACTTGTAGTTTTCAAAAATATTTTCATTTTTGATGAGACGCCGAATGAAAGCAGTTTAATCGCCGGCAACCGAAAACCCGCGATTTCCCGTAAATCCCGGCCCGTATAGTCGAATGTATACAAAGAAAGTAAGCAGGGAGTAAACTCATTTCCCGAACGATTTTTAAAATTATTTTTTCACCACTAAAACCCATGAGACTTGTAGTTTTCAAAAATATTTTCATTTTTGATGAGACGCCGAATGAAAGCAGTTTAATCGCCGGCAACCGAAAACCCGCGATTTCCCGTAAATCCGGTCGGCCGTATAGTCGAATGTATACAAAGAAAGTAAGCAGGGAGTAAACTCATTTCCCGAACGATTTTTAAAATTATTTTTTCACCACTAAAACCCATGAGACTTGTAGTTTTCAAAAATATTTTCATTTTTGATGAGACGCCGAATGAAAGCAGTTTAATCGCCGGCAACCGAAAACCCGCGATTTCCCGTAAATCCCCGTATAGTCGAATGTATACAAAGAAAGTAAGCAGGGAGTAAACTCATTTCCCGAACGATTTTTAAAATTATTTTTTCACCACTAAAACCCATGAGACTTGTAGTTTTCAAAAATATTTTCATTTTTGATGAGACGCCGAATGAAAGCAGTTTAATCGCCGGCAACCGAAAACCCGCGATTTCCCGTAAATCCCGGATCGGCCCGTATAGTCGAATGTATACAAAGAAAGTAAGCAGGGAGTAAACTCATTTCCCGAACGATTTTTAAAATTATTTTTTCACCACTAAAACCCATGAGACTTGTAGTTTTCAAAAATATTTTCATTTTTGATGAGACGCCGAATGAAAGCAGTTTAATCGCCGGCAACCGAAAACCCGCGATTTCCCGTAAATCCGGTCGCCCGTATAGTCGAATGTATACAAAGAAAGTAAGCAGGGAGTAAACTCATTTCCCGAACGATTTTTAAAATTATTTTTTCACCACTAAAACCCATGAGACTTGTAGTTTTCAAAAATATTTTCATTTTTGATGAGACGCCGAATGAAAGCAGTTTAATCGCCGGCAACCGAAAACCCGCGATTTCCCGTAAATCCCGTATAGTCGAATGTATACAAAGAAAGTAAGCAGGGAGTAAACTCATTTCCCGAACGATTTTTAAAATTATTTTTTCACCACTAAAACCCATGAGACTTGTAGTTTTCAAAAATATTTTCATTTTTGATGAGACGCCGAATGAAAGCAGTTTAATCGCCGGCAACCGAAAACCCGCGATTTCCCGTAAATCCCGGATCGGCCCGTATAGTCGAATGTATACAAAGAAAGTAAGCAGGGAGTAAACTCATTTCCCGAACGATTTTTAAAATTATTTTTTCACCACTAAAACCCATGAGACTTGTAGTTTTCAAAAATATTTTCATTTTTGATGAGACGCCGAATGAAAGCAGTTTAATCGCCGGCAACCGAAAACCCGCGATTTCCCGTAAATCCCGGGCCCGTATAGTCGAATGTATACAAAGAAAGTAAGCAGGGAGTAAACTCATTTCCCGAACGATTTTTAAAATTATTTTTTCACCACTAAAACCCATGAGACTTGTAGTTTTCAAAAATATTTTCATTTTTGATGAGACGCCGAATGAAAGCAGTTTAATCGCCGGCAACCGAAAACCCGCGATTTCCCGTAAATCCCGTATAGTCGAATGTATACAAAGAAAGTAAGCAGGGAGTAAACTCATTTCCCGAACGATTTTTAAAATTATTTTTTCACCACTAAAACCCATGAGACTTGTAGTTTTCAAAAATATTTTCATTTTTGATGAGACGCCGAATGAAAGCAGTTTAATCGCCGGCAACCGAAAACCGCGATTTCCCCGTAAATCCGCGTTATAATTGAATGTATACAAAGAAAGTAAGCAGGCAGTAAACTCATTTCCCGAACAATTTTAAAAATTATTTTTTCACCACTAAAAACCCATGAGACTTGTAGTTTTAAAAAATATTTTTCAATTTTTGATGAGACGCCGAATGAAAGCAGTTTAATCGCCGGCAACCGAAAACCCGCGATTTCCCGTAAAACCCGTATAGTCGATGTATACAAAGAAAGTAAGCAGGAGTAAACTCATTTCCCCAAACGATTTTTAAAATTATTTTTTCACCACTAAAACCCATGGACTTGTAGTTTTCAAAATATTTTCATTTTGATGAGACGGCCGAATGAAAGCAGTTTAATCGCCGGCAACCGAAAACCCGCGATTTCCCGTAAATCCCCGATTTATTTTTTTGATTTTCTCTTTATTTAACGTCGATAGATACAATAGTATTTAATAACTAATTTAAATCGACAACAAAACGTAAAACAAGGCAAACAGCGATAAAAAATAAGAAAAATAAATAAATAAATAAGTAAAGTTAAAATATGTATGGTATATCCATGCATATTTTACAGGTGCAAACATCACCTTCCCAAAATTTTATTAAGCTACGGAAGGCTTCGAGAGAAGGAGCATTCTTTGTAGCGTCAGGCACAGATATCCATAGCTTCCCTGCAATATTTGATAAAGTATTTAAGCCATAGTACGTTGTCCGACAAGTTGGTCGCCTGATCAAATTAAAGCAACGAAGGTTGTACCTGTTTTCCCTAACAGAAAATATCTCGTTCATATATAGAGGTGACAATCCATTTAAAAATTTGTAAACCTCTTTCATTAAATTCTGTAAATTGATGATGTGAATATTTTTGACATTACATAAAGATAAAGGTTCATCGTAACTGCCATTTATATCGTCCTGTATGATTCTTAGACAACGTTCATGAATACGATTGATTCGATTATTCGCAACTTTTCCACAAAACATCCATACTAAGGGACAGTAAGAAAACTGAGACAAAATAAATGAATTGAAGAGAAAACGCTTCATCTTGGGTGTCAAAAAGGAAGATATCCTTTGAAGCACGTTGAGTTTCCTACTAGCCTTATTACAGATGTTTTTGACATGCGAATGAAAGTTTAGTCTCGAGTCAATCGTAACACCAAGAAGCACTACAGACGATTTACACGCAATTTTCAAATGGTTAAATATCAAACTTTCATCGTGATGACCTAATACAATATATTGATACTTTTTCAAATTTATTGCTAAGTAATTTTCATAAAACCAATTATTAACTATGACCAAATTAGTAAGCAGTGTTTGTTTTACATCTTCTAATGAATTTTCACAAGCATATAAGGTGTTATCATCTGCAAAGTTACAAAGGGAAGATTGAATAATGAACCAGAATAAATCGTTTATAGAATAATTGAAGAAAGGAGGTCCTAAGATTGATCCTTGTGGAACTCCAACTTGAAGAGGAAGCCATTCGCTAAAAGAAGAATTTATTCTGGTTCTCTGAAAACGATTTTTCAAGTATGAGTGAATAAATAATAAAGAAGATTCAGAAAAACCATAGGCATGCAGCTTTGCAATAAGCAAATCATGGTTGATAGTATCAAAAGCTTTTGAGAGGTCCATTAGCACTGCTCCAACTACACCCTTATTATCAAGTGTGCTTTTCCATTGTTCAATCATTCGAATGAGAGCATATTGTGTATTATAACCCTTTCTGAAGCCTGATAGATGAGGGCTGAGTTTGTCATGCATAAAAGTGTGCATTTGATTAAGAATAATTCTTTCAAAAACCTTTGATAAACAGGGAAGCAAGCTAACAGGTCTATAGTTCTCCTTATCATTACAGTCATCCTTCTTAAAAACAGGTATAACCTCTGCAAGTTTTAAATCATCAGGAAAAATATTAGACTGTAAACAAAAATTTATAATATTAGTGAGGATAGGAACAAAGATATGAATAAACTTTTTCAACATAAAAACTGGAAAATCACCACTAACAGAAGATTTCTTTGCATCCATGTCTTTGATGACTTTGAGAACATCAGGCTGTTCAACCAGCGAAAAATAGAACTTTTCATCATAACCCACATTTTCACGAATTTTCAAAATACTGATGTGATTAGTATACGAGTGGATTGCATCGTGAATGGTTGCTGTATGTGTATCATCGTTTGGTTTGATTGGTAAATTTTTCGTGATGTTGGTGTAATATTCATTGAAGATTTTGCATAATTTTTGTTCGTCAGTGACTATCTTTTCTTTCTCGATTAAGATAATTTTGTTGGTGTTATAACTAACGTTTGAAAACAATGGCTTGACAGACTTCCAGAACTTTTTATTATCAGTAATGCTTGTCATACGTAAACCCTTGAAATACGAACGTTTGGTTTTTCGTAATAAGGAAACACAGTAGTTTCTCTGTCTAGTAAAGTTGGACCAATTTTCTTTTGATCGTGATTTGTTATATATGCGACGAAGTTTGGATCTGTGCATAATAGCTTTGCGAAGCTCCTTGGTGATAAAGGGTGCGTTATTGAATCTTAGTATTTTCTTTTTCAATGGTGCAAAATGGTTTAGCGTAGACGTGATGCATAAATTGAATTGGTTAAAGTCGTAATTGTTCTCAAGTAATTTCAAAAAGTTCATTGATAATGTTCTTTCAAAATCAAAGTAGTCAATTTTGTTGTAATTTCTGTAGTGTTTCACAATTGGGTCGCCTTTAATCACGTTCATTCTCATCACACTTCCAACAAATAAATGCCAATCTGATATGCCAGTTTCGATTGTTACACTATTTTTAAAGAAATTTGGTTGATTTGTTAATATGTGATCAATGCAAGAAGGCGAAGTACTTGACTTAAAGCAGGTTGGTGATTTGATTAGTCTATGGAGGTCGTATGTTGAAATGAAGTTATCGAAATCTGTGTCACTTATTTCCATGTTTAAATCACCCATAATTATGATGTTTTCGTGATAGTTGAGATGTGAAATCAATACATTTGCGATTTGAGTTAAAAAGTAGTAATTTTTTTGTAACGGTGGTTTATATGCACCGATTAAAAGCCATTTGCGTTTTCGAAGATTTATTTCGACAACTAAAACTTCGATATCATCCGGTAAAGTATATTTTCGCAACACTTTGAAGGGAATATTTTCATTTATATAGAGTAAAATACCGCCACCATGTCCATTTCTATCTTTCCTCAGAATTGCGTAATTATCTAACTTAAATTGAGCATCAGTGAACGATTCATCTATTTTCGTTTCAGTTAGAAGCAGAACATCAATATTGTGCTTGAAAGTTAAATCAATTGCTTCGAACTTGTTTCGCAACGAGTTTACGTTCAAATGACCGACTATCAAGTTACACATGTTACTGCGACGTAGAGTGAAAATATCATATGTTGAATCAAAAGTATCTGAGGCAGTGTTCGGTGGATCTGTGTCGTAAATTTCGACAGGTTTTTTGTGTCAATCCTCAATCACCTGTAGAAAGTTCCGAGACAATATTGAAGTCCCTTTCATATTTAGGTGAAGGCGACTTCTATTCAAATGCAAGTCGGGGTTTATATTATCATTATTGATAAAGCCGATGTTTCTTTGTTCGCAAAGATGAGCGAGAGATTTGTTGACTGCCATCACCTTTTCATTTAGTCTGTCTTTTCGTTGAATTATGCCCGATATCATTACATTATTTTCACCAGATTTCAATTTAATAGCCAATTTTACTATGTTTTGAGCAATTTGATCGGTTTCGATTCTATTTAGATCGTTAGTGCCACAATGAATAATAATGTTATCGGGAGACATGTTCGTAGTTGGTATTGCGTAACTTTCCATGCATTTAGTCGTGGCTCCAGAGAAGGATTTCACTATAATCTTGTTCTCGTTTGAAGAAAGTTTCCAGCCCTTCACTTCTTTTACAATCGAGTCTCCAATTATTTGCGTAACTTTAGATATTTTGTCAGATCTCCTTCGCGGCGTTTTATGCGGCACTTCGTTGGCAACACTATTTACATCATCCATTATTTCTTCAATGGGCAAGTTTTCAAAGCGATTTGCGTGAATAAAGGAACTCTGTTTAATGATTTTTGCCTTAACGGTGTCCTTGGGAATTGTAAAATTCTCGTTTGTTTCGCAAGATTTTAATTTGTTGAAGCTATGAGAGTTATGTAGTATGTCGTCACGCGTTGATGATTTCGTCGCTAATAATATTTGTATCATTTCATTTTTGGCATTTACTTCCTTTTCCAAAAATAAAATCCTTTCCTCCAACACACTAAACATTTTATTACTATCCCATTCAGTAGAAACGTGACGGTTTGACAGAGCAACATTTTTAACACATTCATCAAGGTAGTTTTTAAGATCGTGTATTAGCTCACCTTTCATTTTTTGTAAGTTGATGTTTGAATACATGCGGTCTATAAACGATTCATCACTTTCTTTAACTCCATTTCTTTCAAGAATTATAGGAATATCTGTAGTCGAGCTAATTTTACGAAGTGGTGTATCAATGAATTCTACAATTGGTGTATTAGTTAAATTTTCCATGCTGCTAATCTCGAAGCGCGTCCTCGTCCTCGTGCCGTTACAAAGAAAGTAAGCAGGAGTAAACTCATTTCCCGAACGATTTTTAAAATTATTTTTTCACCACTAAAACCCATGAGAATTGTAGTTTTCAAAAATATTTTCATTTTTGATGAGACGCCGAATGAAAGCAGTTTAATCGCCGGCAACCGAAAACCCGCGATTTCCCGTAAATCCCGTATAGTCGAATGTATACAAAGAAAGTAGCAGGGAGTAAACTCATTTCCCGAACGATTTTTAAAATTATTTTTCACCACTAAAACCCATGAGACTTGTAGTTTTCAAAAATATTTTCATTTTTGATGAGACGCCGAATGAAAGCAGTTTAATCGCCGGCAACCGAAAACCCGCGATTTCCCGTAAATCCCCGTATAGTCGAATGTATACAAAGAAAGTAAGCAGGGAGTAAACTCATTTCCCGAACGATTTTTAAAATTATTTTTTCACCACTAAAACCCATGAGACTTGTAGTTTTCAAAAATATTTTCATTTTTGATGAGACGCCGAATGAAAGCAGTTTAATCGCCGGCAACCGAAAACCCGCGATTTCCCGTAAATCCGGCCCGTATAGTCGAATGTATACAAAGAAAGTAAGCAGGGAGTAAACTCATTTCCCGAACGATTTTTAAAATTATTTTTTCACCACTAAAACCCATGAGACTTGTAGTTTTCAAAAATATTTTCATTTTTGATGAGACGCCGAATGAAAGCAGTTTAATCGCCGGCAACCGAAAACCCGCGATTTCCCGTAAATCCGGATCGGCCGTATAGTCGAATGTATACAAAGAAAGTAAGCAGGGAGTAAACTCATTTCCCGAACGATTTTTAAAATTATTTTTTCACCACTAAAACCCATGAGACTTGTAGTTTTCAAAAATATTTTCATTTTTTGATGAGACGCCGAATGAAAGCAGTTTAATCGCCGGCAACCGAAAACCCGCGATTTCCCGTAAATCCGGGCTCGGCCGTATAGTCGAATGTATACAAAGAAAGTAAGCAGGGAGTAAACTCATTTCCCGAACGATTTTTAAAATTATTTTTTCACCACTAAAACCCATGAGACTTGTAGTTTTCAAAAATATTTTCATTTTTGATGAGACGCCGAATGAAAGCAGTTTAATCGCCGGCAACCGAAAACCCGCGATTTCCCGTAAATCCGGGATCGGCCCGTATAGTCGAATGTATACAAAGAAAGTAAGCAGGCAGTAAACTCATTTCCCGAACGATTTTTAAAATTATTTTTTCACCACTAAAACCCATGAGACTTGTAGTTTTCAAAAATTATTTTCATTTTTGATGAGACGCCGAATGAAACCAGTTTAATCTCCGGAACCGAAAACCCGCGATTTCCCGTAAATCCCGGGCTCGCCCGTATAGTCGAATGTATACAAAGAAAGTAAGCCAGGGAGTAAACTCATTTCCCGAACGATTTTTAAAATTATTTTTTCACCACTAAAACCCATGAGACTTGTAGTTTTCAAAAATATTTTCATTTTTGATGAGACGCCGAATGAAAGCAGTTTAATCGCCGGCAACCGAAAACCCGCGATTTCCCGTAAATCCCGTATAGTCGAATGTATACAAAGAAAGTAAGCAGGGAGTAAACTCATTTCCCGAACGATTTTTAAAATTATTTTTTCACCACTAAAACCCATGAGACTTGTAGTTTTCAAAAATATTTTCATTTTTGATGAGACGCCGAATGAAAGCAGTTTAATCGCCGGCAACCGAAAACCCGCGATTTCCCGTAAATCCCGGCCCGTATAGTCGAATGTATACAAAGAAAGTAAGCAGGGAGTAAACTCATTTCCCGAACGATTTTTAAAATTATTTTTTCACCACTAAAACCCATGAGACTTGTAGTTTTCAAAATATTTTCATTTTTGATGAGACGCCGAATGAAAGCAGTTTAATCGCCGGCAACCGAAAACCCGCGATTTCCCGTAAATCCCGCGTATAGTCGAATGTATACAAAGAAAGTAAGCAGGGAGTAAACTCATTTCCCGAACGATTTTTAAAATTATTTTTCACCACTAAAACCCATGAGACTTGTAGTTTTCAAAAATATTTTCATTTTTGATGAGACGCCGAATGAAAGCAGTTTAATCGCCGGCAACCGAAAACCCGCGATTTCCCGTAAATCCGGCTCGGCCGTATAGTCGAATGTATACAAAGAAAGTAAGCAGGGAGTAAACTCATTTCCCGAACGATTTTTAAAATTATTTTTTCACCACTAAAACCCATGAGACTTGTAGTTTTCAAAAATATTTTCATTTTTGATGAGACGCCGAATGAAAGCAGTTTAATCGCCGGCAACCGAAAACCCGCGATTTCCCGTAAATCCCGGCCCGTATAGTCGAATGTATACAAAGAAAGTAAGCAGGGAGTAAACTCATTTCCCGAACGATTTTTAAAATTATTTTTTCACCACTAAAACCCATGAGACTTGTAGTTTTCAAAAATATTTTCATTTTTGATGAGACGCCGAATGAAAGCAGTTTAATCGCCGGCAACCGAAAACCCGCGATTTCCCGTAAATCCCGGCTCGGCCGTATAGTCGAATGTATACAAAGAAAGTAAGCAGGGAGTAAACTCATTTCCCGAACGATTTTTAAAATTATTTTTCACCACTAAAACCCATGAGACTTGTAGTTTTCAAAAATATTTTCATTTTTGATGAGACGCCGAATGAAAGCAGTTTAATCGCCGGCAACCGAAAACCCGCGATTTCCCGTAAATCCCGTATAGTCGAATGTATACAAAGAAAGTAAGCAGGGAGTAAACTCATTTCCCGAACGATTTTTTAAAATTATTTTTTCACCACTAAAACCCATGAGACTTGTAGTTTTCAAAAATATTTTCATTTTTGATGAGACGCCGAATGAAAGCAGTTTAATCGCCGGCAACCGAAAACCCGCGATTTCCCGTAAATCCCGGCTCGGCCCGTATAGTGGAATGTATACAAAGAAAGTAACCAGGGAGTAAACTCATTTCCCGAACGATTTTTAAAATTATTTTTTCACCACTAAAACCCATGAGACTTGTAGTTTTCAAAAAATATTTTCATTTTTGATGAGACGCCGAATGAAAGCAGTTTAATCGCCGGCAACCGAAAACCCGCGATTTCCCGTAAATCGCCCGTATAGTCGAATGTATACAAAGAAAGTAAGCAGGGAGTAAACTCATTTCCCGAACGATTTTTAAAATTATTTTTTCACCACTAAAACCCATGAGACTTGTAGTTTTCAAAAATATTTTCATTTTTGATGAGACGCCGAATGAAAGCAGTTTAATCGCCGGCAACCGAAAACCCGCGATTTCCCGTAAATCCGGCTCGGCCCGTATAGTCGAATGTATACAAAGAAAGTAAGCAGGGAGTAAACTCATTTCCCGAACGATTTTTAAAATTATTTTTTCACCACTAAAACCCATGAGACTTGTAGTTTTCAAAAATATTTTCATTTTTGATGAGACGCCGAATGAAACCAGTTTAATCTCCGGCAACCGAAAACCCGCGATTTCCCGTAAATCCCGGACTCGGCCCGGATAGTCGAATGTATACAAAGAAAGTAAGCAGGGAGTAAACTCATTTCCCGAACGATTTTTAAAATTATTTTTTCACCACTAAAACCCATGAGACTTGTAGTTTTCAAAAATATTTTCATTTTTGATGAGACGCCGAATGAAAGCAGTTTAATCGCCGGCAACCGAAAACCCGCGATTTCCCGTAAATCCGGCTCGGCCCGTATAGTCGAATGTATACAAAGAAAGTAGCCAGGGAGTAAACTCATTTCCCGAACGATTTTTAAAATTATTTTTTCACCACTAAAACCCATGAGACTTGTAGTTTTCAAAAATATTTTCATTTTTGATGAGACGCCGAATGAAAGCAGTTTAATCGCCGGCAACCGAAAACCCGCGATTTCCCGTAAATCCTCCCGTATAGTCGAATGTATACAAAGAAAGTAAGCAGGGAGTAAACTCATTTCCCGAACGATTTTTAAAATTATTTTTTTCACCACTAAAACCCATGAGACTTGTAGTTTTCAAAAATATTTTCATTTTTGATGAGACGCCGAATGAAAGCAGTTTAATCGCCGGCAACCGAAAACCCGCGATTTCCCGTAAATCCCGGCTCGGCCCGTATAGTCGAATGTATACAAAGAAAGTACCCAGGGAGTAAACTCATTTCCCGAACGATTTTTAAAATTATTTTTTCACCACTAAAACCCATGAGACTTGTAGTTTTCAAAAATATTTTCATTTTTGATGAGACGCCGAATGAAAGCAGTTTAATCGCCGGCAACCGAAAACCCGCGATTTCCCGTAAATCCCGTATAGTCGAATGTATACAAAGAAAGTTAAGCAGGGAGTAAACTCATTTCCCGAACGATTTTTAAAATTATTTTTTCACCACTAAAACCCATGAGACTTGTAGTTTTCAAAAATATTTTCATTTTTGATGAGACGCCGAATGAAAGCAGTTTAATCGCCGGCAACCGAAAACCCGCGATTTCCCGTAAATCCCGGCTCGGCCCGTATAGTCGAATGTATACAAAGAAAGTACCCAGGGAGTAAACTCATTTCCCGAACGATTTTTAAAATTATTTTTTCACCACTAAAACCCATGAGACTTGTAGTTTTCAAAAATATTTTCATTTTTGATGAGACGCCGAATGAAAGCAGTTTAATCGCCGGCAACCGAAAACCCGCGATTTCCCGTAAATCCGGCTCGCCGTATAGTCGAATGTATACAAAGAAAGTAAGCAGGGAGTAAACTCATTTCCCGAACGATTTTTAAAATTATTTTTTCACCACTAAAACCCATGAGACTTGTAGTTTTCAAAAATATTTTCATTTTTGATGAGACGCCGAATGAAAGCAGTTTAATCGCCGGCAACCGAAAACCCGCGATTTCCCGTAAATCCCGGCTCGGCCCGTATAGTCGAATGTATACAAAGAAAGTAAGCAGGGAGTAAACTCATTTCCCGAACGATTTTTAAAATTATTTTTTCACCACTAAAACCCATGAGACTTGTAGTTTTCAAAAATATTTTCATTTTTGATGAGACGCCGAATGAAAGCAGTTTAATCGCCGGCAACCGAAAACCCGCGATTTCCCGTAAATCCCGTATAGTCGAATGTATACAAAGAAAGTAAGCAGGGAGTAAACTCATTTCCCGAACGATTTTTAAAATTATTTTTTCACCACTAAAACCCATGAGACTTGTAGTTTTCAAAAATATTTTCATTTTTGATGAGACGCCGAATGAAAGCAGTTTAATCGCCGGCAACCGAAAACCCGCGATTTCCCGTAAATCCGGTCGGCCGTATAGTCGAATGTATACAAAGAAAGTAAGCAGGGAGTAAACTCATTTCCCGAACGATTTTTAAAATTATTTTTTCACCACTAAAACCCATGAGACTTGTAGTTTTCAAAAATATTTTCATTTTTGATGAGACGCCGAATGAAAGCAGTTTAATCGCCGGCAACCGAAAACCCGCGATTTCCCGTAAATCCCGGCTCGGCCCGTATAGTGGAATGTATACAAAGAAAGTACCCAGGAAGTAAACTCATTTCCCGAACGATTTTTAAAATTATTTTTTCACCACTAAAACCCATGAGACTTGTAGTTTTCAAAAATATTTTCATTTTTGATGAGACGCCGAATGAAAGCAGTTTAATCGCCGGCAACCGAAAACCCGCGATTTCCCGTAAATCCCGCCCGTATAGTCGAATGTATACAAAGAAAGTAACCAGGGAGTAAACTCATTTCCCGAACGATTTTTAAAATTATTTTTTCACCACTAAAACCCATGAGACTTGTAGTTTTCAAAAATATTTTCATTTTTGATGAGACGCCGAATGAAAGCAGTTTAATCGCCGGCAACCGAAAACCCGCGATTTCCCGTAAATCCCGTATAGTCGAATGTATACAAAGAAAGTAAGCAGGGAGTAAACTCATTTCCCGAACGATTTTTAAAATTATTTTTTCACCACTAAAACCCATGAGACTTGTAGTTTTTCAAAAATATTTTCATTTTTGATGAGACGCCGAATGAAAGCAGTTTAATCGCCGGCAACCGAAAACCCGCGATTTCCCGTAAATCCCGGTCGCCGTATAGTCGAATGTATACAAAGAAAGTAAGCAGGAGTAAACTCATTTCCCGAACGATTTTTAAAATTATTTTTTCACCACTAAAACCCATGAGACTTGTAGTTTTCAAAAATATTTTCATTTTTGATGAGACGCCGAATGAAAGCAGTTTAATCGCCGGCAACCGAAAACCCGCGATTTCCCGTAAATCCGGCCCGTATAGTCGAATGTATACAAAGAAAGTAAGCAGGGAGTAAACTCATTTCCCGAACGATTTTTAAAATTATTTTTTCACCACTAAAACCCATGAGACTTGTAGTTTTCAAAAATATTTTCATTTTTGATGAGACGCCGAATGAAAGCAGTTTAATCGCCGGCAACCGAAAACCCGCGATTTCCCGTAAATCCCGTATAGTCGAATGTATACAAAGAAAGTAAGCAGGGAGTAAACTCATTTCCCGAACGATTTTTAAAATTATTTTTTCACCACTAAAACCCATGAGACTTGTAGTTTTCAAAAATATTTTCATTTTTGATGAGACGCCGAATGAAAGCAGTTTAATCGCCGGCAACCGAAAACCCGCGATTTCCCGTAAATCCCGGCCGTATAGTCGAATGTATACAAAGAAAGTAAGCAGGGAGTAAACTCATTTCCCGAACGATTTTTAAAATTATTTTTTCACCACTAAAACCCATGAGACTTGTAGTTTTCAAAAATATTTTCATTTTTGATGAGACGCCGAATGAAAGCAGTTTAATCGCCGGCAACGAAAACCCGCGATTTCCCGTAAATCCCGGGATCGGCCCGTATAGTCGAATGTATACAAAGAAAGTAAGCAGGGAGTAAACTCATTTCCCGAACGATTTTTAAAATTATTTTTTCACCACTAAAACCCATGAGACTTGTAGTTTTCAAAAATATTTTCATTTTTGATGAGACGCCGAATGAAAGCAGTTTAATCGCCGGCAACCGAAAACCCGCGATTTCCCGTAAATCCCGTATAGTCGAATGTATACAAAGAAAGTAAGCAGGGAGTAAACTCATTTCCCGAACGATTTTTAAATTATTTTTTTCACCACTAAAACCCATGAGACTTGTAGTTTTCAAAATATTTTCATTTTTGATGAGACGCCGAATGAAACCAGTTTAATCGCCGGCAACCGAAAAACCCGCGATTTCCCGTAAATCCCGGGCTCGGCCCGTATAGTCGAATGTATACAAAGAAAGTAAGCAGGGAGTAAACTCATTTCCCGAACGATTTTTAAAATTATTTTTTCACCACTAAAACCCATGAGACTTGTAGTTTTCAAAAATATTTTCATTTTTGATGAGACGCCGAATGAAAGCAGTTTAATCGCCGGCAACCGAAAAACCGCGATTTCCCGTAAATCCCGGACTCGGCCCGTATAGTCGAATGTATACAAAGAAAGTAAGCAGGGAGTAAACTCATTTCCCGAACGATTTTTAAATTATTTTTTCACCACTAAAACCCATGAGACTTGTAGTTTTCAAAAATATTTTCATTTTTGATGAGACGCCGAATGAAAGCAGTTTAATCGCCGGCAACCGAAAACCCGCGATTTCCCGTAAATCCCGTATAGTCGAATGTATACAAAGAAAGTAAGCAGGGAGTAAACTCATTTCCCGAACGAATTTTTAAAATTATTTTTTCACCACTAAAACCCATGAGACTTGTAGTTTTCAAAAATATTTTCATTTTTGATGAGACGCCGAATGAAAGCAGTTTAATCGCCGGCAACCGAAAACCCGCGATTTCCCGTAAATCCCCCGTATAGTCGAATGTATACAAAGAAAGTAAGCAGGGAGTAAACTCATTTCCCGAACGATTTTTAAAATTATTTTTTTCACCACTAAAACCCATGAGACTTGTAGTTTTCAAAAATATTTTCATTTTTGATGAGACGCCGAATGAAAGCAGTTTAATCGCCGGCAACCGAAAACCCGCGATTTCCCGTAAATCCCCGTATAGTCGAATGTATACAAAGAAAGTAAGCAGGGAGTAAACTCATTTCCCGAACGATTTTTAAATTATTTTTTCACCACTAAAACCCATGAGACTTGTAGTTTTCAAAAATATTTTCATTTTTGATGAGACGCCGAATGAAAGCAGTTTAATCGCCGGCAACCGAAAAACCCGCGATTTCCCGTAAATCCCGGGCTCGGCCCGTATAGTCGAATGTATACAAAGAAAGTAAGCAGGGAGTAAACTCATTTCCCGAACGATTTTTAAAATTATTTTTTCACCACTAAAACCCATGAGACTTGTAGTTTTCAAAAATATTTTCATTTTTGATGAGACGCCGAATGAAAGCAGTTTAATCGCCGGCAACCGAAAACCCGCGATTTCCCGTAAATCCCGTATAGTCGAATGTATACAAAGAAAGTAAGCAGGGAGTAAACTCATTTCCCGAACGATTTTTAAAATTATTTTTTCACCACTAAAACCCATGAGACTTGTAGTTTTCAAAAATATTTTCATTTTTGATGAGACGCCGAATGAAAGCAGTTTAATCGCCGGCAACCGAAAACCCGCGATTTCCCGTAAATCCCGGGATCGGCCCGTATAGTCGAATGTATACAAAGAAAGTAAGCAGGGAGTAAACTCATTTCCCGAACGATTTTTAAAATTATTTTTTCACCACTAAAACCCATGAGACTTGTAGTTTTTCAAAAATATTTTCATTTTTGATGAGACGCCGAATGAAAGCAGTTTAATCGCCGGCAACCGAAAACCCGCGATTTCCCGTAAATCCCGGGCTCGGCCCGTATAGTCGAATGTATACAAAGAAAGTACCCAGGGAGTAAACTCATTTCCCGAAACGATTTTTAAAATTATTTTTTCACCACTAAAACCCATGAGACTTGTAGTTTTCAAAAATATTTTCATTTTTGATGAGACGCCGAATGAAACCAGTTTAATCTCCGGCAACCGAAAACCCGCGATTTCCCGTAAATCCCGGATCGCCCGTATAGTCGAATGTATACAAAGAAAGTAACCCAGGGAGTAAAACTCATTTCCCGAACGATTTTAAAATTATTTTTTCACCACTAAAACCCATGAGACTTGTAGTTTTTCAAAAATATTTTCATTTTTGATGAGACGCGAATGAAAGCAGTTTAATCGCCGGGAAACCGAAAACCCGCGATTTCCCGTAAATCCGGTCGCCCGTATAGTCGAATGTATACAAAGAAAGTAAGCAGGGAGTAAACTCATTTCCCGAACGATTTTTAAATTATTTTTTCACCACTAAAACCCATGAGACTTGTAGTTTTCAAAAATATTTTCATTTTTGATGAGACGCCGAATGAAAGCAGTTTAATCTCCGGCACCCAAAAACCCGCGAATTTCCCGTAAATCCCGGCTCGGCCCGTATAGTCGAATGTATACAAAGAAGTAACCCAGGGAGTAAACTCATTTCCCGAACGATTTTTTAAAATTATTTTTTCACCACTAAAACCCATGAGACTTGTAGTTTTCAAAAATATTTTTCATTTTTGATGAGACGCCGAATGAAAGCAGTTTAATCGCCGGCAACCGAAACCCGCGATTTCCCGTAAATCCCGGCTCGGCCGTATAGTCGGAATGTATACAAAGAAAGTAAGCCAGGGAGTAAACTCATTTTCCCGAACGATTTTTAAAATTATTTTTTCACCACTAAAACCCATGAGACTTGTAGTTTTCAAAAATATTTTCATTTTTGATGAGACGCCGAATGAAAGCAGTTTAATCTCCGGCAACCGAAAACCCGCGATTCCCGTAAATCCCGGGCTCGGCCCGTATAGTGGAATGTATACAAAGAAAGTAACCCAGGGAGTAAACTCATTTCCCGAACGATTTTTAAATTATTTTTTCACCACTAAAACCCATGAGACTTGTAGTTTTCAAAAAATATTTTCATTTTTGATGAGACGCCGAATGAAAGCAGTTTAATCGCCGGAAACCGAAAACCCGCGATTTCCCGTAAATCCCGTATAGTCGAATGTTATACAAAGAAAGTAAGCAGGGAGTAAACTCATTTCCCGAACGATTTTTAAAATTATTTTTTTCACCACTAAAACCCATGAGACTTGTAGTTTTCAAAAATATTTTCATTTTTGATGAGACGCCGAATGAAAGCAGTTTAATCGCCGGCAACCGAAAACCCGCCGATTTCCCGTAAAATCCCGGTCGGCCCGTATAGTCGAATGTATACAAAGAAAGTAAGCAGGGAGTAAACTCATTTCCCGAACGATTTTTAAAATTATTTTTTCACCACTAAAACCCATGAGACTTGCAGTTTTCAAAAATATTTTCATTTTGATGAGACGCCGAATGAAAGCAGTTTAATCGCCGGCAAACCGAAAACCGCGATTTCCCGTAAATCCCGGCTCGGCCCGTATAGTCGGAATGTATACAAAGAAAGTACCAGGGAGTAAACTCATTTCCCGAACGATTTTTAAAATTATTTTTCACCACTAAACCATGAGACTTGTAGTTTTCAAAAATATTTTCATTTTTGATGAGACGCCGAATGAAAGCAGTTTAATCGCCGGCAACCGAAAACCCGCGATTTCCCGTAAATCCCCCGTATAGTCGAATGTATACAAAGAAAGTACCCAGGGAGTAAACTCATTTCCCGAACGATTTTTAAAATTATTTTTTCACCACTAAAACCCATGAGACTTGTAGTTTTAAAAATATTTTCATTTTTGATGAGACGCCGAATGAAAGCAGTTTAATCGCCGGCAACCGAAAACCCGCGATTTCCCGTAAATCCCGTATAGTCGAATGTATACAAAGAAAGTAAGCAGGGAGTAAACTCATTTCCCGAACGATTTTTAAATTATTTTTTCACCACTAAAACCCATGAGACTTGTAGTTTTCAAAAATATTTTCATTTTGATGAGACGCCGAATGAAAGCAGTTTAATCGCCGGCAACCGAAAACCCGCGATTTCCCGTAAATCCGTGGATCCCGAATGTGGATGTACAAAGAAAGTAAGCCAGTGAGTAAACTCATTTCCCGAACGATTTTTTAAAATTATTTTTCACCACTAAAACCTCATGAGACTTGCAGTTTTCAAAAATATTTTCATTTTTGATGAGGACGCCGAATGAAACCAGTTTTAATCGCCGGCAACCGAAAACCCGCGATTTCCCGTAAATCGGGGCCCGTATAGTCGAATGTATACAAAAGAAAGTAAGCAGGGAGTAAACTCATTTCCCGAACGATTTTTAAAATTATTTTTCACCACTAAAACCCATGAGACTTGTAGTTTTCAAAAATATTTTCATTTTTGATGAGACGCCGAATGAAAGCAGTTTAATCGCCGGCAACCGAAAACCCGCGATTTCCCGTAAATCGGCCCCGTATTAGTCGAATGTATACAAAGAAAGTAAGCAGGGAGTAAACTCATTTCCCGAACGATTTTTTAAAATTAATTTTTTCACCACTAAAACCCATGAGACTTGTAGTTTTCAAAAATATTTTCATTTTTGATGAGACGCCGAATGAAAGCAGTTTAATCGCCGGCAACCGAAAACCCGCGATTTCCCGTAAATCCCGGGGCCCGTATAGCTGGAATGTATACAAAGAAAGTACCCAGGGAGTAAACTCATTTCCCGAACGATTTTTAAAATTATTTTTTCACACTAAAACTCATGAGGACTTGCAGTTTTCAAAAAATATTTTTCATTTTTGATGAGACGCCGAATGAAACCAGTTTAATCTCCGGAAACCGAAAACCCGCGATTTCCCGTAAATCCCGGCTCGGCCCGTATAGTGGAATGTATACAAAGAAAGTACCCAGGGAGTAAACTCATTTCCCGAACGATTTTTAAAATTATTTTTTCACCACTAAAACCCATGAGACTTGTAGTTTTCAAAAATATTTTCATTTTTGATGAGACGCCGAATGAAAGCAGTTTAATCGCCGGCAACCAAAAACCCGCGATTTCCCGTAAATCCCGGCCCGTATAGTCGAATGTATACAAAGAAAGTAAGCAGGGAGTAAACTCATTTTCCCCGAACGATTTTTAAAATTATTTTTTCACCACTAAAACCCATGAGACTTGTAGTTTTCAAAAATATTTTCATTTTTGATGAGACGCCGAATGAAAGCAGTTTAATCGCCGGCAACCGAAAACCCGCGATTTCCCGTAAATCCCGTATAGTCGAATGTATACAAAGAAAGTAAGCAGGGAGTAAACTCATTTCCCGAACGATTTTTAAAATTATTTTTTCACCACTAAAACCATGAGACTTGTAGTTTTCAAAAATTTTTCATTTTTGATGAGACGCCGAATGAAAGCAGTTTAATCGGCAACCGAAAACCCGCGATTTCCCGTAAATCCCGTATAGTCGAATGTATACAAAGAAAGTAAGCAGGGAGTAAACTCATTTCCCGAACGATTTTTAAAATTATTTTTTCACCACTAAAACCATGAGACTTGTAGTTTTCAAAAATTTTCATTTTTGATGAGACGCCGAATGAAAGCAGTTTAATCGCCGGCAACCGAAAACCCGCGATTTCCCGTAAATACTCGGCCCGTATAGTCGAATGTATACAAAGAAAGTAAGCAGGGAGTAAACTCATTTCCCGAACGATTTTTAAAATTATTTTTTCACCACTAAAACCCATGAGACTTGTAGTTTTCAAAAATATTTTCATTTTTGATGAGACGCCGAATGAAAGCAGTTTAATCGCCGGCAACCGAAAACCCGCGATTTCCCGTAAATCCCGTATAGTCGAATGTATACAAAGAAAGTAAGCAGGGAGTAAACTCATTTCCCGAACGATTTTTAAAATTATTTTTTCACCACTAAAACCCATGAGACTTGTAGTTTTCAAAAATTTTTCATTTTTGATGAGACGCCGAATGAAAGCAGTTTAATCGCCGGCAACCGAAAACCCGCGATTTCCCGTAAATCCCGGCTCGCCCGTATAGTCGAATGTATACAAAGAAAGTAAGCAGGGAGTAAACTCATTTCCCGAACGATTTTTAAAATTATTTTTTCACCACTAAAACCATGAGACTTGTAGTTTTCAAAAATATTTTCATTTTTGATGAGACGCCGAATGAAAGCAGTTTAATCGCCGGCAACCGAAAACCCGCGATTTCCCGTAAATCGTATAGTCGAATGTATACAAAGAAAGTAAGCAGGGAGTAAACTCATTTCCCGAACGATTTTTAAAATTATTTTTTCACCACTAAAACCATGAGACTTGTAGTTTTCAAAAATATTTTCATTTTTGATGAGACGCCGAATGAAAGCAGTTTAATCGCCGGCAACCGAAAACCCGCGATTTCCCGTAAATCCCGGCTCGGCCCGTATAGTCGAATGTATACAAAGAAAGTAGCAGGGAGTAAACTCATTTCCCGAACGATTTTTAAAATTATTTTTTCACCACTAAAACCCATGAGACTTGTAGTTTTCAAAAATATTTTCATTTTTGATGAGACGCCGAATGAAAGCAGTTTAATCGCCGGCAACCGAAAACCCGCGATTTCCCGTAAATCCCGTATAGTCGAATGTATACAAAGAAAGTAAGCAGGGAGTAAACTCATTTCCCGAACGATTTTTAAAATTATTTTTTCACCACTAAAACCCATGAGACTTGTAGTTTTCAAAAATATTTTCATTTTTGATGAGACGCCGAATGAAAGCAGTTTAATCGCCGGCAACCGAAAACCCGCGATTTCCCGTAAATCCGGCTCGGCCCGTATAGTCGAATGTATACAAAGAAAGTAAGCAGGGAGTAAACTCATTTCCCGAACGATTTTTAAAATTATTTTTTCACCACTAAAACCCATGAGACTTGTAGTTTTCAAAAATATTTTCATTTTTGATGAGACGCCGAATGAAAGCAGTTTAATCGCCGGCAACCGAAAACCCGCGATTTCCCGTAAATCCCGGCTCGGCCCGTATAGTCGAATGTATACAAAGAAAGTAAGCAGGGAGTAAACTCATTTCCCGAACGATTTTTAAAATTATTTTTTCACCACTAAAACCATGAGACTTGTAGTTTTCAAAAATATTTTCATTTTTGATGAGACGCCGAATGAAAGCAGTTTAATCGCCGGCAACCGAAAACCCGCGATTTCCCGTAAATCCCGTATAGTCGAATGTATACAAAGAAAGTAAGCAGGGAGTAAACTCATTTCCCGAACGATTTTTAAAATTATTTTTTCACCACTAAAACCCATGAGACTTGTAGTTTTCAAAAATATTTTCATTTTTGATGAGACGCCGAATGAAAGCAGTTTAATCGCCGGCAACCGAAAACCCGCGATTTCCCGTAAATCCCGTATAGTCGAATGTATACAAAGAAAGTAAGCAGGGAGTAAACTCATTTCCCGAACGATTTTTAAAATTATTTTTTCACCACTAAAACCATGAGACTTGTAGTTTTCAAAAATGTTTTCATTTTTGATGAGACGCCGAATGAAAGCAGTTTAATCGCCGGCAACCGAAAACCCGCGATTTCCCGTAAATCCCGGCTCGGCCCGTATAGTCGAATGTATACAAAGAAAGTAAGCAGGGAGTAAACTCATTTCCCGAACGATTTTTAAAATTATTTTTTCACCACTAAAACCCATGAGACTTGTAGTTTTCAAAAATGTTTTCATTTTTGATGAGACGCCGAATGAAAGCAGTTTAATCGCCGGCAACCGAAAACCCGCGATTTCCCGTAAATCCCGGCTTAGGGAATGTATACAAAGAAAGTACCAGGGAGTAAACTCATTTCCCGAACGATTTTTAAAATTATTTTTTCACCACTAAAACCCATGAGACTTGTAGTTTTCAAAAATTTTTCATTTTTGATGAGACGCCGAATGAAAGCAGTTTAATCGCCGGCAACCGAAAACCCGCGATTTCCCGTAAATCTCGGCCCGTATAGTCGAATGTATACAAAGAAAGTAAGCAGGGAGTAAACTCATTTCCCGAACGATTTTTAAAATTATTTTTTCACCACTAAAACCATGAGACTTGTAGTTTTCAAAAATATTTTCATTTTTGATGAGACGCCGAATGAAAGCAGTTTAATCGCCGGCAACCGAAAACCCGCGATTTCCCGTAAATCCCGCATAGTGGAATGTATACAAAGAAAGTAAGGGAGTATACTCATTTTCGAAAGAATTTTTAAAATTATTTTTCCACCACTAAAACCATGAGACTTGTAGTTTTCAAAAATGTTTTCATTTTTGATGAGACGCCGAATGAAAGCAGTTTAATCGCCGGCAACCGAAAACCCGCGCGTATCCGGATCCCCGTATAGTCGAATGTATACAAAGAAAGTAAGCAGGGAGTAAACTCATTTCCCGAACGATTTTTAAAATTATTTTTTCACCACTAAAACTCATGAGACTTGTAGTTTTCAAAAATATTTTCATTTTTGATGAGACGCCGAATGAAAGCAGTTTAATCGCCGGCAACCGAAAACCCGCGATTTCCCGTAAATCGTATAGTGGAATGTATACAAAGAAAGTAGCAGGGAGTAAACTCATTTCCCGAACGATTTTTAAAATTATTTTTTCACCACTAAAACCATGAGACTTGTAGTTTTCAAAATATTTTCATTTTTGATGAGACGCCGAATGAAAGCAGTTTAATCGCCGGCAACGAAAAACCCGCGATTTCCCGTAAATCCGGCCGGCCCGTATAGTG
>JASGCC010002415.1:0-28496 GCA_030067915.1 Hydractinia echinata
GGATTGATACCGTTAGAAAGTCAATGAAATGTAGTTTTTGAAACTGTCTCTATTTCTTCAGCGCGCGCTAACGGTTAGGATTGGTCCGACAGTATAAAAATGACTTATTTATCTAAATTTTTAAATAAAGCGCTACCACAGCGCCCAGTGTAATTGCTGAGTTCCAGCAATCATGTCAAATTAAGAAGAATGTTATTTCTTGGAGTCCAATTGTCTCATTTATCACATTTATAGGTCAAAGTCCAAAATCAGTTCAATTAAGTCCACAGTCAATCGTTTCACTGTTAAAAGCGATGCAACCTAGTAATATCAGAAAAATATCGCTAAATACATGTTGGTACGAATATGTGACGCAACCGTTGTAACTCAAACGGATGATACCGTTAGAAAGTCAATGAAATGTAGTTTTTGAAACTGTCTCTATTCTTCAGCGCGCGCTAACGGCTAGGATTGGTCCCACAGTAAAAAATGACTTATTTATCTAAATTTTTAAATAAAGCGCTACCACAGCGCCCAGTGTAATGCTGAGTTCCAGCAATCATGTCAAATTAAGAAGAATGTTATTTCTTGGAGTCAATTGTCTCATTTATCACATTTATAAGGTCAAAGTCCAAAATCAGTTCAATTAAGTCCCACAGTCAATCGTTTCACTGTTAAAAGCGATGCAACCTAGTAATATCAGAAAAATATCGCTAAATACATGTTGGTACGAATATGTGACGCAACCGTTGTAACTCAAACGGATTGATACCGTTAGAAAGTCAATGAATGTAGTTTTTGAAACTGTCTCTATTTCTTCAGCGCGCGCTAACGGCCAGGATTGGTCCCACAGCAAAAAATGACTTATTTATCTAAATTTTTAAATAAAGCGCTACCACAGCGCCCAGTGTAATCGCTGAGTTCCAGCAATCATATCAAATTAAGAAGAATGTTATTTCTAGGAGCCAATTGTCTCATTTATCTCATTTATAAGGTCAAAGTCCAAAATCAGTTCAATTAAGTCCCACAGTCAATCGTTTCACTGTTAAAAGCGATGCAACCTAGTAATATCAGAAAAATATAGCTAAATACATGTTGGTGCCAATATGTGACGCAACCGTTGTAACTCAAACGGACTGATACCGTTAGAAAGTCAATGAAATGTAGTTTTTGAAACTGTCTCTATTTATTCAGCGCGCGTTTACGGCTAGGATTGGTCCCACATTAAAAAATAACTTATTTACCTAAATTTTTAAATAAAGCGCTACCACAGCGCCCAGTGTAACTGCTGAGTTCAAGCAATCATGTCAAATTAAGAAGAATGTTATTTCTTGGAGTTCAATTGTCTCATTTATCACATTTATTAGGTCAAAGTCCAAAATCAGTTCAATTAAGTCTCACAGTCAATCGTTTCACTGTTAAAAGCGATGCAACCTAGTAATATCAGAAAAATATCGCTAAATACATGTTGGTACGAATATGTGACGCAACCGTTGTAACTCAAACGGACTGAAACCGTTAGAAAGTCAATGAAATGTAGTTTTTGAAACTGTCTCTATTTATTCAGCGCGCGCTAACGGCTAGGATTGGTCCCACAGTAAAAAATGACTTATTTATCTAAATTTTTAACTAAAGCGCTGCCACAGCGCCCAGTGTAACTACTGAGTTCAAGCACTCATGTCAAATTAAGAAGAATGTTAATTCTTGGAGTTCAATTGTTACATTCATCACATTTATAAAGTCAAAGTTACAACGGTTGCGTCACATATTCGTACCAACATGTATTTAGCGATATTTTTCTGATATTACTAGGTTGCATCGCTTTTAACAGTGAAACGATTGACTGTGGGACTTAATTGAACCGATTTTGGACTTTGACCTTATAAATGTGATAAATGAAACAATTGCACTCCAAGAAATAACATTCTTCTTAATTTGACATGATGGCTGGAACTCAGCATTACACTGGGCTGTGGTAGCGCTTTATTTAAAAATTTAGATAAATAAGTCATTTTTACTGTGGACAATCCTAGCCGTTAGCGCGCGCTGAAGAAATAGAGACAGTTTCAAAAACTACATTTCATTGACTTTCTAACGGTATCAGTCCGTTTGAGTTACAACGGTTGCGTCACATATTCGTACCAACATGTATTTAGCGATATTTTTCTGATATTACTAGGTTGCATCGCTTTTAACAGTGAAACGATTGACTGTGGGACTTAATTGAACTGATTTTGGACTTTGACCTTATAAATGTGATAAATGAGACAATTGGACTCCAAGAAATAACATTCTTCTTAATTTGACATGATTGCTGGAACTCAGCATTACACTGGGCGCTGTGGTAGCGCTTTATTTAAAAATTTAGATAAATAAGTCATTTTTTACTGTGGGACCAATCCTAGCCGTTAGCGCGCTGAAGAAATAGAGACAGTTTCAAAAACTACATTTCATTGACTTTCTAACGGTATCAGTCCGTTTGAGTTACAACGGTTGCGTCACATATTCGTACCAACATGTATTTAGCGATATTTTTCTGATATTACTAGGTTGCATCGCTTTTAACAGTGAAACGATTGACTGTGGGACTTAATTGAACTGATTTTGGACTTTGACCTTATAAATGTGATAAATGAGACAATTGGACTCCAAGAAATAACATTCTTCTTAATTTGACATGATTGCTGGAACTCAGCAACACTGGGCGCTGTGGTAGCGCTTTATTTAAAAATTTAGATAAATAAGTCATTTTTACTGTGGGACCAATCCTAGCCGTTAGCGCGCGCTGAAGAAATAGAGACAGTTTCAAAAACTACATTTCATTGACTTTCTAACGGTATCAGTCCGTTTGAGTTACAACGGTTGCGTCACATATTCGTACCAACATGTATTTAGCGATATTTTTCTGATATTACTAGGTTGCATCGCTTTTAACAGTGAAACGATTGACTGTGGGACTTAATTGAACTGATTTTGGACTTTGACCTTATAAATGTGATAAATGAGACAATTGGACTCCAAGAAATAACATTCTTCTTAATTTGACATGATTGCTGGAACTCAGCAACACTGGGCGCTGTGGTAGCGCTTTATTTAAAAATTTAGATAAATAAGTCATTTTTTACTGTGGGACCAATCCTAGCCGTTAGCGCGCGCTGAAGAAATAGAGACAGTTTCAAAAACTACATTTCATTGACTTTCTAACGGTATCAGTCCGTTTGAGTTACAACGGTTGCGTCACATATTCGTACCAACATGTATTTAGCGATATTTTTCTGATATTACTAGGTTGCATCGCTTTTAACAGTGAAACGATTGACTGTGGGACTTAATTGAACTGATTTTGGACTTTGACCTTATAAATGTGATAAATGAGACAATTGGACTCCAAGAAATAACATTCTTCTTAATTTGACATGATTGCTGGAACTCAGCAATTACACTGGGCGCTGTGGTAGCGCTTTATTTAAAAATTTAGATAAATAAGTCATTTTTTACTGTGGGACCAATCCTAGCCGTTAGCGCGCGCTGAAGAAATAGAGACAGTTTCAAAAACTACATTTCATTGACTTTCTAACGGTATCAGTCCGTTTGAGTTACAACGGTTGCGTCACATATTCGTACCAACATGTATTTAGCGATATTTTTCTGATATTACTAGGTTGCATCGCTTTTAACAGTGAAACGATTGACTGTGGGACTTAATTGAACTGATTTTGGACTTTGACCTTATAAATGTGATAAATGAGACAATTGGACTCCAAGAAATAACATTCTTCTTAATTTGACATGATTGCTGGAACTCAGCAACACTGGGCGCTGTGGTAGCGCTTTATTTAAAAATTTAGATAAATAAGTCATTTTTTACTGTGGGACCAATCCTAGCCGTTAGCGCGCGCTGAAGAAATAGAGACAGTTTCAAAAACTACATTTCATTGACTTTCTAACGGTATCAGTCCGTTTGAGTTACAACGGTTGCGTCACATATTCGTACCAACATGTATTTAGCGATATTTTTCTGATATTACTAGGTTGCATCGCTTTTAACAGTGAAACGATTGACTGTGGGACTTAATTGAACTGATTTTGGACTTTGACCTTATAAATGTGATAAATGAGACAATTGGACTCCAAGAAATAACATTCTTCTTAATTTGACATGATTGCTGGAACTCAGCAATTACACTGGGCGCTGTGGTAGCGCTTTATTTAAAAATTTAGATAAATAAGTCATTTTTTACTGTGGGACCAATCCTAGCCGTTAGCGCGCTGAAGAAATAGAGACAGTTTCAAAAACTACATTTCATTGACTTTCTAACGGTATCAGTCCGTTTGAGTTACAACGGTTGCGTCACATATTCGTACCAACATGTATTTAGCGATATTTTTCTGATATTACTAGGTTGCATCGCTTTTAACAGTGAAACGATTGACTGTGGGACTTAATTGAACTGATTTTGGACTTTGACCTTATAAATGTGATAAATGAGACAATTGGACTCCAAGAAATAACATTCTTCTTAATTTGACATGATTGCTGGAACTCAGCATTACACTGGGCGCTGTGGTAGCGCTTTATTTAAAAATTTAGATAAATAAGTCATTTTTTACTGTGGGACCAATCCTAGCCGTTAGCGCGCGCTGAAGAAATAGAGACAGTTTCAAAAACTACATTTCATTGACTTTCTAACGGTATCAGTCCGTTTGAGTTACAACGGTTGCGTCACATATTCGTACCAACATGTATTTAGCGATATTTTTCTGATATTACTAGGTTGCATCGCTTTTAACAGTGAAACGATTGACTGTGGGACTTAATTGAACTGATTTTGGACTTTGACCTTATAAATGTGATAAATGAGACAATTGGACTCCAAGAAATAACATTCTTCTTAATTTGACATGATTGCTGGAACTCAGCAACACTGGGCGCTGTGGTAGCGCTTTATTTAAAAATTTAGATAAATAAGTCATTTTTTACTGTGGGACCAATCCTAGCCGTTAGCGCGCGCTGAAGAAATAGAGACAGTTTCAAAAACTACATTTCATTGACTTTCTAACGGTATCAGTCCGTTTGAGTTACAACGGTTGCGTCACATATTCGTACCAACATGTATTTAGCGATATTTTTCTGATATTACTAGGTTGCATCGCTTTTAACAGTGAAACGATTGACTGTGGGACTTAATTGAACTGATTTTGGACTTTGACCTTATAAATGTGATAAATGAGACAATTGGACTCCAAGAAATAACATTCTTCTTAATTTGACATGATTGCTGGAACTCAGCATTACACTGGGCGCTGTGGTAGCGCTTTATTTAAAAATTTAGATAAATAAGTCATTTTTTACTGTGGGACCAATCCTAGCCGTTAGCGCGCGCTGAAGAAATAGAGACAGTTTCAAAAACTACATTTCATTGACTTTCTAACGGTATCAGTCCGTTTGAGTTACAACGGTTGCGTCACATATTCGTACCAACATGTATTTAGCGATATTTTTCTGATATTACTAGGTTGCATCGCTTTTAACAGTGAAACGATTGACTGTGGGACTTAATTGAACTGATTTTGGACTTTGACCTTATAAATGTGATAAATGAGA
Source organism: Hydractinia echinata (assembly GCA_030067915.1). Lineage (NCBI taxonomy): Eukaryota > Metazoa > Cnidaria > Hydrozoa > Anthoathecata > Hydractiniidae > Hydractinia > Hydractinia echinata. The sequence goes on from JASGCC010002415.1 coordinate 5,585, forward strand.
CAATTGGACTCCAAGAAATAACATTCTTCTTAATTTGACATGATTGCTGGAACTCAGCATTACACTGGGCGCTGTGGTAGCGCTTTATTTAAAAATTTAGATAAATAAGTCATTTTTTACTGTGGGACCAATCCTAGCCGTTAGCGCGCGCTGAAGAAATAGAGACAGTTTCAAAAACTACATTTCATTGACTTTCTAACGGTATCAGTCCGTTTGAGTTACAACGGTTGCGTCACATATTCGTACCAACATGTATTTAGCGATATTTTTCTGATATTACTAGGTTGCATCGCTTTTAACAGTGAAACGATTGACTGTGGGACTTAATTGAACTGATTTTGGACTTTGACCTTATAAATGTGATAAATGAGACAATTGGACTCCAAGAAATAACATTCTTCTTAATTTGACATGATTGCTGGAACTCAGCATTACACTGGGCGCTGTGGTAGCGCTTTATTTAAAAATTTAGATAAATAAGTCATTTTTTACTGTGGGACCAATCCTAGCCGTTAGCGCGCGCTGAAGAAATAGAGACAGTTTCAAAAACTACATTTCATTGACTTTCTAACGGTATCAGTCCGTTTGAGTTACAACGGTTGCGTCACATATTCGTACCAACATGTATTTAGCGATATTTTTCTGATATTACTAGGTTGCATCGCTTTTAACAGTGAAACGATTGACTGTGGGACTTAATTGAACTGATTTTGGACTTTGACCTTATAAATGTGATAAATGAGACAATTGGACTCCAAGAAATAACATTCTTCTTAATTTGACATGATTGCTGGAACTCAGCATTACACTGGGCGCTGTGGTAGCGCTTTATTTAAAAATTTAGATAAATAAGTCATTTTTTACTGTGGGACCAATCCTAGCCGTTAGCGCGCGCTGAAGAAATAGAGACAGTTTCAAAAACTACATTTCATTGACTTTCTAACGGTATCAGTCCGTTTGAGTTACAACGGTTGCGTCACATATTCGTACCAACATGTATTTAGCGATATTTTTCTGATATTACTAGGTTGCATCGCTTTTAACAGTGAAACGATTGACTGTGGGACTTAATTGAACTGATTTTGGACTTTGACCTTATAAATGTGATAAATGAGACAATTGGACTCCAAGAAATAACATTCTTCTTAATTTGACATGATTGCTGGAACTCAGCAACACTGGGCGCTGTGGTAGCGCTTTATTTAAAAATTTAGATAAATAAGTCATTTTTTACTGTGGGACCAATCCTAGCCGTTAGCGCGCGCTGAAGAAATAGAGACAGTTTCAAAAACTACATTTCATTGACTTTCTAACGGTATCAGTCCGTTTGAGTTACAACGGTTGCGTCACATATTCGTACCAACATGTATTTAGCGATATTTTTCTGATATTACTAGGTTGCATCGCTTTTAACAGTGAAACGATTGACTGTGGGACTTAATTGAACTGATTTTGGACTTTGACCTTATAAATGTGATAAATGAGACAATTGGACTCCAAGAAATAACATTCTTCTTAATTTGACATGATTGCTGGAACTCAGCATTACACTGGGCGCTGTGGTAGCGCTTTATTTAAAAATTTAGATAAATAAGTCATTTTTTACTGTGGGACCAATCCTAGCCGTTAGCGCGCGCTGAAGAAATAGAGACAGTTTCAAAAACTACATTTCATTGACTTTCTAACGGTATCAGTCCGTTTGAGTTACAACGGTTGCGTCACATATTCGTACCAACATGTATTTAGCGATATTTTTCTGATATTACTAGGTTGCATCGCTTTTAACAGTGAAACGATTGACTGTGGGACTTAATTGAACTGATTTTGGACTTTGACCTTATAAATGTGATAAATGAGACAATTGGACTCCAAGAAATAACATTCTTCTTAATTTGACATGATTGCTGGAACTCAGCATTACACTGGGCGCTGTGGTAGCGCTTTATTTAAAAATTTAGATAAATAAGTCATTTTTTACTGTGGGACCAATCCTAGCCGTTAGCGCGCGCTGAAGAAATAGAGACAGTTTCAAAAACTACATTTCATTGACTTTCTAACGGTATCAGTCCGTTTGAGTTACAACGGTTGCGTCACATATTCGTACCAACATGTATTTAGCGATATTTTTCTGATATTACTAGGTTGCATCGCTTTTAACAGTGAAACGATTGACTGTGGGACTTAATTGAACTGATTTTGGACTTTGACCTTATAAATGTGATAAATGAGACAATTGGACTCCAAGAAATAACATTCTTCTTAATTTGACATGATTGCTGGAACTCAGCATTACACTGGGCGCTGTGGTAGCGCTTTATTTAAAAATTTAGATAAATAAGTCATTTTTTACTGTGGGACCAATCCTAGCCGTTAGCGCGCGCTGAAGAAATAGAGACAGTTTCAAAAACTACATTTCATTGACTTTCTAACAACGGTATCAGTCCGTTTGAGTTACAACGGTTGCGTCACATATTCGTACCAACATGTATTTAGCGATATTTTTCTGATATTACTAGGTTGCATCGCTTTTAACAGTGAAACGATTGACTGTGGGACTTAATTGAACTGATTTTGGACTTTGACCTTATAAATGTGATAAATGAGACAATTGGACTCCAAGAAATAACATTCTTCTTAATTTGACATGATTGCTGGAACTCAGCATTACACTGGGCGCTGTGGTAGCGCTTTATTTAAAAATTTAGATAAATAAGTCATTTTTTACTGTGGGACCAATCCTAGCCGTTAGCGCGCGCTGAAGAAATAGAGACAGTTTCAAAAACTACATTTCATTGACTTTCTAACGGTATCAGTCCGTTTGAGTTACAACGGTTGCGTCACATATTCGTACCAACATGTATTTAGCGATATTTTTCTGATATTACTAGGTTGCATCGCTTTTAACAGTGAAACGATTGACTGTGGGACTTAATTGAACTGATTTTGGACTTTGACCTTATAAATGTGATAAATGAGACAATTGGACTCCAAGAAATAACATTCTTCTTAATTTGACATGATTGCTGGAACTCAGCATTACACTGGGCGCTGTGGTAGCGCTTTATTTAAAAATTTAGATAAATAAGTCATTTTTTACTGTGGGACCAATCCTAGCCGTTAGCGCGCGCTGAAGAAATAGAGACAGTTTCAAAAACTACATTTCATTGACTTTCTAACGGTATCAGTCCGTTTGAGTTACAACGGTTGCGTCACATATTCGTACCAACATGTATTTAGCGATATTTTTCTGATATTACTAGGTTGCATCGCTTTTAACAGTGAAACGATTGACTGTGGGACTTAATTGAACTGATTTTGGACTTTGACCTTATAAATGTGATAAATGAGACAATTGGACTCCAAGAAATAACATTCTTCTTAATTTGACATGATTGCTGGAACTCAGCGATTACACTGGGCGCTGTGGTAGCGCTTTATTTAAAAATTTAGATAAATAAGTCATTTTTTACTGTGGGACCAATCCTAGCCGTTAGCGCGCGCTGAAGAAATAGAGACAGTTTCAAAAACTACATTTCATTGACTTTCTAACGGTATCAGTCCGTTTGAGTTACAACGGTTGCGTCACATATTCGTACCAACATGTATTTAGCGATATTTTTCTGATATTACTAGGTTGCATCGCTTTTAACAGTGAAACGATTGACTGTGGGACTTAATTGAACTGATTTTGGACTTTGACCTTATAAATGTGATAAATGAGACAATTGGACTCCAAGAAATAACATTCTTCTTAATTTGACATGATTGCTGGAACTCAGCATTACACTGGGCGCTGTGGTAGCGCTTTATTTAAAAATTTAGATAAATAAGTCATTTTTTACTGTGGGACCAATCCTAGCCGTTAGCGCGCGCTGAAGAAATAGAGACAGTTTCAAAAACTACATTTCATTGACTTTCTAACGGTATCAGTCCGTTTGAGTTACAACGGTTGCGTCACATATTCGTACCAACATGTATTTAGCGATATTTTTCTGATATTACTAGGTTGCATCGCTTTTAACAGTGAAACGATTGACTGTGGGACTTAATTGAACTGATTTTGGACTTTGACCTTATAAATGTGATAAATGAGACAATTGGACTCCAAGAAATAACATTCTTCTTAATTTGACATGATTGCTGGAACTCAGCATTACACTGGGCGCTGTGGTAGCGCTTTATTTAAAAATTTAGATAAATAAGTCATTTTTTACTGTGGGACCAATCCTAGCCGTTAGCGCGCGCTGAAGAAATAGAGACAGTTTCAAAAACTACATTTCATTGACTTTCTAACGGTATCAGTCCGTTTGAGTTACAACGGTTGCGTCACATATTCGTACCAACATGTATTTAGCGATATTTTTCTGATATTACTAGGTTGCATCGCTTTTAACAGTGAAACGATTGACTGTGGGACTTAATTGAACTGATTTTGGACTTTGACCTTATAAATGTGATAAATGAGACAATTGGACTCCAAGAAATAACATTCTTCTTAATTTGACATGATTGCTGGAACTCAGCATTACACTGGGCGCTGTGGTAGCGCTTTATTTAAAAATTTAGATAAATAAGTCATTTTTTACTGTGGGACCAATCCTAGCCGTTAGCGCGCGCTGAAGAAATAGAGACAGTTTCAAAAACTACATTTCATTGACTTTCTAACGGTATCAGTCCGTTTGAGTTACAACGGTTGCGTCACATATTCGTACCAACATGTATTTAGCGATATTTTTCTGATATTACTAGGTTGCATCGCTTTTAACAGTGAAACGATTGACTGTGGGACTTAATTGAACTGATTTTGGACTTTGACCTTATAAATGTGATAAATGAGACAATTGGACTCCAAGAAATAACATTCTTCTTAATTTGACATGATTGCTGGAACTCAGCATTACACTGGGCGCTGTGGTAGCGCTTTATTTAAAAATTTAGATAAATAAGTCATTTTTTACTGTGGGACCAATCCTAGCCGTTAGCGCGCGCTGAAGAAATAGAGACAGTTTCAAAAACTACATTTCATTGACTTTCTAACGGTATCAGTCCGTTTGAGTTACAACGGTTGCGTCACATATTCGTACCAACATGTATTTAGCGATATTTTTCTGATATTACTAGGTTGCATCGCTTTTAACAGTGAAACGATTGACTGTGGGACTTAATTGAACTGATTTTGGACTTTGACCTTATAAATGTGATAAATGAGACAATTGGACTCCAAGAAATAACATTCTTCTTAATTTGACATGATTGCTGGAACTCAGCATTACACTGGGCGCTGTGGTAGCGCTTTATTTAAAAATTTAGATAAATAAGTCATTTTTTACTGTGGGACCAATCCTAGCCGTTAGCGCGCGCTGAAGAAATAGAGACAGTTTCAAAAACTACATTTCATTGACTTTCTAACGGTATCAGTCCGTTTGAGTTACAACGGTTGCGTCACATATTCGTACCAACATGTATTTAGCGATATTTTTCTGATATTACTAGGTTGCATCGCTTTTAACAGTGAAACGATTGACTGTGGGACTTAATTGAACTGATTTTGGACTTTGACCTTATAAATGTGATAAATGAGACAATTGGACTCCAAGAAATAACATTCTTCTTAATTTGACATGATTGCTGGAACTCAGCATTACACTGGGCGCTGTGGTAGCGCTTTATTTAAAAATTTAGATAAATAAGTCATTTTTTACTGTGGGACCAATCCTAGCCGTTAGCGCGCGCTGAAGAAATAGAGACAGTTTCAAAAACTACATTTCATTGACTTTCTAACGGTATCAGTCCGTTTGAGTTACAACGGTTGCGTCACATATTCGTACCAACATGTATTTAGCGATATTTTTCTGATATTACTAGGTTGCATCGCTTTTAACAGTGAAACGATTGACTGTGGGACTTAATTGAACTGATTTTGGACTTTGACCTTATAAATGTGATAAATGAGACAATTGGACTCCAAGAAATAACATTCTTCTTAATTTGACATGATTGCTGGAACTCAGCGATTACACTGGGCGCTGTGGTAGCGCTTTATTTAAAAATTTAGATAAATAAGTCATTTTTTACTGTGGGACCAATCCTAGCCGTTAGCGCGCGCTGAAGAAATAGAGACAGTTTCAAAAACTACATTTCATTGACTTTCTAACGGTATCAGTCCGTTTGAGTTACAACGGTTGCGTCACATATTCGTACCAACATGTATTTAGCGATATTTTTCTGATATTACTAGGTTGCATCGCTTTTAACAGTGAAACGATTGACTGTGGGACTTAATTGAACTGATTTTGGACTTTGACCTTATAAATGTGATAAATGAGACAATTGGACTCCAAGAAATAACATTCTTCTTAATTTGACATGATTGCTGGAACTCAGCGATTACACTGGGCGCTGTGGTAGCGCTTTATTTAAAAATTTAGATAAATAAGTCATTTTTTACTGTGGGACCAATCCTAGCCGTTAGCGCGCGCTGAAGAAATAGAGACAGTTTCAAAAACTACATTTCATTGACTTTCTAACGGTATCAGTCCGTTTGAGTTACAACGGTTGCGTCACATATTCGTACCAACATGTATTTAGCGATATTTTTCTGATATTACTAGGTTGCATCGCTTTTAACAGTGAAACGATTGACTGTGGGACTTAATTGAACTGATTTTGGACTTTGACCTTATAAATGTGATAAATGAGACAATTGGACTCCAAGAAATAACATTCTTCTTAATTTGACATGATTGCTGGAACTCAGCGATTACACTGGGCGCTGTGGTAGCGCTTTATTTAAAAATTTAGATAAATAAGTCATTTTTTACTGTGGGACCAATCCTAGCCGTTAGCGCGCGCTGAAGAAATAGAGACAGTTTCAAAAACTACATTTCATTGACTTTCTAACGGTATCAGTCCGTTTGAGTTACAACGGTTGCGTCACATATTCGTACCAACATGTATTTAGCGATATTTTTCTGATATTACTAGGTTGCATCGCTTTTAACAGTGAAACGATTGACTGTGGGACTTAATTGAACTGATTTTGGACTTTGACCTTATAAATGTGATAAATGAGACAATTGGACTCCAAGAAATAACATTCTTCTTAATTTGACATGATTGCTGGAACTCAGCATTACACTGGGCGCTGTGGTAGCGCTTTATTTAAAAATTTAGATAAATAAGTCATTTTTTACTGTGGGACCAATCCTAGCCGTTAGCGCGCTGAAGAAATAGAGACAGTTTCAAAAACTACATTTCATTGACTTTCTAACGGTATCAGTCCGTTTGAGTTACAACGGTTGCGTCACATATTCGTACCAACATGTATTTAGCGATATTTTTCTGATATTACTAGGTTGCATCGCTTTTAACAGTGAAACGATTGACTGTGGGACTTAATTGAACTGATTTTGGACTTTGACCTTATAAATGTGATAAATGAGACAATTGGACTCCAAGAAATAACATTCTTCTTAATTTGACATGATTGCTGGAACTCAGCATTACACTGGGCGCTGTGGTAGCGCTTTATTTAAAAATTTAGATAAATAAGTCATTTTTTACTGTGGGACCAATCCTAGCCGTTAGCGCGCGCTGAAGAAATAGAGACAGTTTCAAAAACTACATTTCATTGACTTTCTAACGGTATCAGTCCGTTTGAGTTACAACGGTTGCGTCACATATTCGTACCAACATGTATTTAGCGATATTTTTCTGATATTACTAGGTTGCATCGCTTTTAACAGTGAAACGATTGACTGTGGGACTTAATTGAACTGATTTTGGACTTTGACCTTATAAATGTGATAAATGAGACAATTGGACTCCAAGAAATAACATTCTTCTTAATTTGACATGATTGCTGGAACTCAGCATTACACTGGGCGCTGTGGTAGCGCTTTATTTAAAAATTTAGATAAATAAGTCATTTTTTACTGTGGGACCAATCCTAGCCGTTAGCGCGCGCTGAAGAAATAGAGACAGTTTCAAAAACTACATTTCATTGACTTTCTAACGGTATCAGTCCGTTTGAGTTACAACGGTTGCGTCACATATTCGTACCAACATGTATTTAGCGATATTTTTCTGATATTACTAGGTTGCATCGCTTTTAACAGTGAAACGATTGACTGTGGGACTTAATTGAACTGATTTTGGACTTTGACCTTATAAATGTGATAAATGAGACAATTGGACTCCAAGAAATAACATTCTTCTTAATTTGACATGATTGCTGGAACTCAGCATTACACTGGGCGCTGTGGTAGCGCTTTATTTAAAAATTTAGATAAATAAGTCATTTTTTACTGTGGGACCAATCCTAGCCGTTAGCGCGCGCTGAAGAAATAGAGACAGTTTCAAAAACTACATTTCATTGACTTTCTAACGGTATCAGTCCGTTTGAGTTACAACGGTTGCGTCACATATTCGTACCAACATGTATTTAGCGATATTTTTCTGATATTACTAGGTTGCATCGCTTTTAACAGTGAAACGATTGACTGTGGGACTTAATTGAACTGATTTTGGACTTTGACCTTATAAATGTGATAAATGAGACAATTGGACTCCAAGAAATAACATTCTTCTTAATTTGACATGATTGCTGGAACTCAGCGATTACACTGGGCGCTGTGGTAGCGCTTTATTTAAAAATTTAGATAAATAAGTCATTTTTTACTGTGGGACCAATCCTAGCCGTTAGCGCGCGCTGAAGAAATAGAGACAGTTTCAAAAACTACATTTCATTGACTTTCTAACGGTATCAGTCCGTTTGAGTTACAACGGTTGCGTCACATATTCGTACCAACATGTATTTAGCGATATTTTTCTGATATTACTAGGTTGCATCGCTTTTAACAGTGAAACGATTGACTGTGGGACTTAATTGAACTGATTTTGGACTTTGACCTTATAAATGTGATAAATGAGACAATTGGACTCCAAGAAATAACATTCTTCTTAATTTGACATGATTGCTGGAACTCAGCATTACACTGGGCGCTGTGGTAGCGCTTTATTTAAAAATTTAGATAAATAAGTCATTTTTTACTGTGGGACCAATCCTAGCCGTTAGCGCGCGCTGAAGAAATAGAGACAGTTTCAAAAACTACATTTCATTGACTTTCTAACGGTATCAGTCCGTTTGAGTTACAACGGTTGCGTCACATATTCGTACCAACATGTATTTAGCGATATTTTTCTGATATTACTAGGTTGCATCGCTTTTAACAGTGAAACGATTGACTGTGGGACTTAATTGAACTGATTTTGGACTTTGACCTTATAAATGTGATAAATGAGACAATTGGACTCCAAGAAATAACATTCTTCTTAATTTGACATGATTGCTGGAACTCAGCAATTACACTGGGCGCTGTGGTAGCGCTTTATTTAAAAATTTAGATAAATAAGTCATTTTTTACTGTGGGACCAATCCTAGCCGTTAGCGCGCGCTGAAGAAATAGAGACAGTTTCAAAAACTACATTTCATTGACTTTCTAACGGTATCAGTCCGTTTGAGTTACAACGGTTGCGTCACATATTCGTACCAACATGTATTTAGCGATATTTTTCTGATATTACTAGGTTGCATCGCTTTTAACAGTGAAACGATTGACTGTGGGACTTAATTGAACTGATTTTGGACTTTGACCTTATAAATGTGATAAATGAGACAATTGGACTCCAAGAAATAACATTCTTCTTAATTTGACATGATTGCTGGAACTCAGCATTACACTGGGCGCTGTGGTAGCGCTTTATTTAAAAATTTAGATAAATAAGTCATTTTTTACTGTGGGACCAATCCTAGCCGTTAGCGCGCGCTGAAGAAATAGAGACAGTTTCAAAAACTACATTTCATTGACTTTCTAACGGTATCAGTCCGTTTGAGTTACAACGGTTGCGTCACATATTCGTACCAACATGTATTTAGCGATATTTTTCTGATATTACTAGGTTGCATCGCTTTTAACAGTGAAACGATTGACTGTGGGACTTAATTGAACTGATTTTGGACTTTGACCTTATAAATGTGATAAATGAGACAATTGGACTCCAAGAAATAACATTCTTCTTAATTTGACATGATTGCTGGAACTCAGCATTACACTGGGCGCTGTGGTAGCGCTTTATTTAAAAATTTAGATAAATAAGTCATTTTTTACTGTGGGACCAATCCTAGCCGTTAGCGCGCGCTGAAGAAATAGAGACAGTTTCAAAAACTACATTTCATTGACTTTCTAACGGTATCAGTCCGTTTGAGTTACAACGGTTGCGTCACATATTCGTACCAACATGTATTTAGCGATATTTTTCTGATATTACTAGGTTGCATCGCTTTTAACAGTGAAACGATTGACTGTGGGACTTAATTGAACTGATTTTGGACTTTGACCTTATAAATGTGATAAATGAGACAATTGGACTCCAAGAAATAACATTCTTCTTAATTTGACATGATTGCTGGAACTCAGCGATTACACTGGGCGCTGTGGTAGCGCTTTATTTAAAAATTTAGATAAATAAGTCATTTTTTACTGTGGGACCAATCCTAGCCGTTAGCGCGCGCTGAAGAAATAGAGACAGTTTCAAAAACTACATTTCATTGACTTTCTAACGGTATCAGTCCGTTTGAGTTACAACGGTTGCGTCACATATTCGTACCAACATGTATTTAGCGATATTTTTCTGATATTACTAGGTTGCATCGCTTTTAACAGTGAAACGATTGACTGTGGGACTTAATTGAACTGATTTTGGACTTTGACCTTATAAATGTGATAAATGAGACAATTGGACTCCAAGAAATAACATTCTTCTTAATTTGACATGATTGCTGGAACTCAGCATTACACTGGGCGCTGTGGTAGCGCTTTATTTAAAAATTTAGATAAATAAGTCATTTTTTACTGTGGGACCAATCCTAGCCGTTAGCGCGCGCTGAAGAAATAGAGACAGTTTCAAAAACTACATTTCATTGACTTTCTAACGGTATCAGTCCGTTTGAGTTACAACGGTTGCGTCACATATTCGTACCAACATGTATTTAGCGATATTTTTCTGATATTACTAGGTTGCATCGCTTTTAACAGTGAAACGATTGACTGTGGGACTTAATTGAACTGATTTTGGACTTTGACCTTATAAATGTGATAAATGAGACAATTGGACTCCAAGAAATAACATTCTTCTTAATTTGACATGATTGCTGGAACTCAGCATTACACTGGGCGCTGTGGTAGCGCTTTATTTAAAAATTTAGATAAATAAGTCATTTTTTACTGTGGGACCAATCCTAGCCGTTAGCGCGCGCTGAAGAAATAGAGACAGTTTCAAAAACTACATTTCATTGACTTTCTAACGGTATCAGTCCGTTTGAGTTACAACGGTTGCGTCACATATTCGTACCAACATGTATTTAGCGATATTTTTCTGATATTACTAGGTTGCATCGCTTTTAACAGTGAAACGATTGACTGTGGGACTTAATTGAACTGATTTTGGACTTTGACCTTATAAATGTGATAAATGAGACAATTGGACTCCAAGAAATAACATTCTTCTTAATTTGACATGATTGCTGGAACTCAGCATTACACTGGGCGCTGTGGTAGCGCTTTATTTAAAAATTTAGATAAATAAGTCATTTTTTACTGTGGGACCAATCCTAGCCGTTAGCGCGCGCTGAAGAAATAGAGACAGTTTCAAAAACTACATTTCATTGACTTTCTAACGGTATCAGTCCGTTTGAGTTACAACGGTTGCGTCACATATTCGTACCAACATGTATTTAGCGATATTTTTCTGATATTACTAGGTTGCATCGCTTTTAACAGTGAAACGATTGACTGTGGGACTTAATTGAACTGATTTTGGACTTTGACCTTATAAATGTGATAAATGAGACAATTGGACTCCAAGAAATAACATTCTTCTTAATTTGACATGATTGCTGGAACTCAGCATTACACTGGGCGCTGTGGTAGCGCTTTATTTAAAAATTTAGATAAATAAGTCATTTTTTACTGTGGGACCAATCCTAGCCGTTAGCGCGCTGAAGAAATAGAGACAGTTTCAAAAACTACATTTCATTGACTTTCTAACGGTATCAGTCCGTTTGAGTTACAACGGTTGCGTCACATATTCGTACCAACATGTATTTAGCGATATTTTTCTGATATTACTAGGTTGCATCGCTTTTAACAGTGAAACGATTGACTGTGGGACTTAATTGAACTGATTTTGGACTTTGACCTTATAAATGTGATAAATGAGACAATTGGACTCCAAGAAATAACATTCTTCTTAATTTGACATGATTGCTGGAACTCAGCAATTACACTGGGCGCTGTGGTAGCGCTTTATTTAAAAATTTAGATAAATAAGTCATTTTTTACTGTGGGACCAATCCTAGCCGTTAGCGCGCGCTGAAGAAATAGAGACAGTTTCAAAAACTACATTTCATTGACTTTCTAACGGTATCAGTCCGTTTGAGTTACAACGGTTGCGTCACATATTCGTACCAACATGTATTTAGCGATATTTTTCTGATATTACTAGGTTGCATCGCTTTTAACAGTGAAACGATTGACTGTGGGACTTAATTGAACTGATTTTGGACTTTGACCTTATAAATGTGATAAATGAGACAATTGGACTCCAAGAAATAACATTCTTCTTAATTTGACATGATTGCTGGAACTCAGCAATTACACTGGGCGCTGTGGTAGCGCTTTATTTAAAAATTTAGATAAATAAGTCATTTTTTACTGTGGGACCAATCCTAGCCGTTAGCGCGCGCTGAAGAAATAGAGACAGTTTCAAAAACTACATTTCATTGACTTTCTAACGGTATCAGTCCGTTTGAGTTACAACGGTTGCGTCACATATTCGTACCAACATGTATTTAGCGATATTTTTCTGATATTACTAGGTTGCATCGCTTTTAACAGTGAAACGATTGACTGTGGGACTTAATTGAACTGATTTTGGACTTTGACCTTATAAATGTGATAAATGAGACAATTGGACTCCAAGAAATAACATTCTTCTTAATTTGACATGATTGCTGGAACTCAGCAATTACACTGGGCGCTGTGGTAGCGCTTTATTTAAAAATTTAGATAAATAAGTCATTTTTTACTGTGGGACCAATCCTAGCCGTTAGCGCGCGCTGAAGAAATAGAGACAGTTTCAAAAACTACATTTCATTGACTTTCTAACGGTATCAGTCCGTTTGAGTTACAACGGTTGCGTCACATATTCGTACCAACATGTATTTAGCGATATTTTTCTGATATTACTAGGTTGCATCGCTTTTAACAGTGAAACGATTGACTGTGGGACTTAATTGAACTGATTTTGGACTTTGACCTTATAAATGTGATAAATGAGACAATTGGACTCCAAGAAATAACATTCTTCTTAATTTGACATGATTGCTGGAACTCAGCATTACACTGGGCGCTGTGGTAGCGCTTTATTTAAAAATTTAGATAAATAAGTCATTTTTTACTGTGGGACCAATCCTAGCCGTTAGCGCGCGCTGAAGAAATAGAGACAGTTTCAAAAACTACATTTCATTGACTTTCTAACGGTATCAGTCCGTTTGAGTTACAACGGTTGCGTCACATATTCGTACCAACATGTATTTAGCGATATTTTTCTGATATTACTAGGTTGCATCGCTTTTAACAGTGAAACGATTGACTGTGGGACTTAATTGAACTGATTTTGGACTTTGACCTTATAAATGTGATAAATGAGACAATTGGACTCCAAGAAATAACATTCTTCTTAATTTGACATGATTGCTGGAACTCAGCATTACACTGGGCGCTGTGGTAGCGCTTTATTTAAAAATTTAGATAAATAAGTCATTTTTTACTGTGGGACCAATCCTAGCCGTTAGCGCGCGCTGAAGAAATAGAGACAGTTTCAAAAACTACATTTCATTGACTTTCTAACGGTATCAGTCCGTTTGAGTTACAACGGTTGCGTCACATATTCGTACCAACATGTATTTAGCGATATTTTTCTGATATTACTAGGTTGCATCGCTTTTAACAGTGAAACGATTGACTGTGGGACTTAATTGAACTGATTTTGGACTTTGACCTTATAAATGTGATAAATGAGACAATTGGACTCCAAGAAATAACATTCTTCTTAATTTGACATGATTGCTGGAACTCAGCATTACACTGGGCGCTGTGGTAGCGCTTTATTTAAAAATTTAGATAAATAAGTCATTTTTTACTGTGGGACCAATCCTAGCCGTTAGCGCGCGCTGAAGAAATAGAGACAGTTTCAAAAACTACATTTCATTGACTTTCTAACGGTATCAGTCCGTTTGAGTTACAACGGTTGCGTCACATATTCGTACCAACATGTATTTAGCGATATTTTTCTGATATTACTAGGTTGCATCGCTTTTAACAGTGAAACGATTGACTGTGGGACTTAATTGAACTGATTTTGGACTTTGACCTTATAAATGTGATAAATGAGACAATTGGACTCCAAGAAATAACATTCTTCTTAATTTGACATGATTGCTGGAACTCAGCATTACACTGGGCGCTGTGGTAGCGCTTTATTTAAAAATTTAGATAAATAAGTCATTTTTTACTGTGGGACCAATCCTAGCCGTTAGCGCGCGCTGAAGAAATAGAGACAGTTTCAAAAACTACATTTCATTGACTTTCTAACGGTATCAGTCCGTTTGAGTTACAACGGTTGCGTCACATATTCGTACCAACATGTATTTAGCGATATTTTTCTGATATTACTAGGTTGCATCGCTTTTAACAGTGAAACGATTGACTGTGGGACTTAATTGAACTGATTTTGGACTTTGACCTTATAAATGTGATAAATGAGACAATTGGACTCCAAGAAATAACATTCTTCTTAATTTGACATGATTGCTGGAACTCAGCAATTACACTGGGCGCTGTGGTAGCGCTTTATTTAAAAATTTAGATAAATAAGTCATTTTTACTGTGGGACCAATCCTAGCCGTTAGCGCGCGCTGAAGAAATAGAGACAGTTTCAAAAACTACATTTCATTGACTTTCTAACGGTATCAGTCCGTTTGAGTTACAACGGTTGCGTCACATATTCGTACCAACATGTATTTAGCGATATTTTTCTGATATTACTAGGTTGCATCGCTTTTAACAGTGAAACGATTGACTGTGGGACTTAATTGAACTGATTTTGGACTTTGACCTTATAAATGTGATAAATGAGACAATTGGACTCCAAGAAATAACATTCTTCTTAATTTGACATGATTGCTGGAACTCAGCAATTACACTGGGCGCTGTGGTAGCGCTTTATTTAAAAATTTAGATAAATAAGTCATTTTTTACTGTGGGACCAATCCTAGCCGTTAGCGCGCGCTGAAGAAATAGAGACAGTTTCAAAAACTACATTTCATTGACTTTCTAACGGTATCAGTCCGTTTGAGTTACAACGGTTGCGTCACATATTCGTACCAACATGTATTTAGCGATATTTTTCTGATATTACTAGGTTGCATCGCTTTTAACAGTGAAACGATTGACTGTGGGACTTAATTGAACTGATTTTGGACTTTGACCTTATAAATGTGATAAATGAGACAATTGGACTCCAAGAAATAACATTCTTCTTAATTTGACATGATTGCTGGAACTCAGCAATTACACTGGGCGCTGTGGTAGCGCTTTATTTAAAAATTTAGATAAATAAGTCATTTTTTACTGTGGGACCAATCCTAGCCGTTAGCGCGCGCTGAAGAAATAGAGACAGTTTCAAAAACTACATTTCATTGACTTTCTAACGGTATCAGTCCGTTTGAGTTACAACGGTTGCGTCACATATTCGTACCAACATGTATTTAGCGATATTTTTCTGATATTACTAGGTTGCATCGCTTTTAACAGTGAAACGATTGACTGTGGGACTTAATTGAACTGATTTTGGACTTTGACCTTATAAATGTGATAAATGAGACAATTGGACTCCAAGAAATAACATTCTTCTTAATTTGACATGATTGCTGGAACTCAGCATTACACTGGGCGCTGTGGTAGCGCTTTATTTAAAAATTTAGATAAATAAGTCATTTTTTACTGTGGGACCAATCCTAGCCGTTAGCGCGCGCTGAAGAAATAGAGACAGTTTCAAAAACTACATTTCATTGACTTTCTAACGGTATCAGTCCGTTTGAGTTACAACGGTTGCGTCACATATTCGTACCAACATGTATTTAGCGATATTTTTCTGATATTACTAGGTTGCATCGCTTTTAACAGTGAAACGATTGACTGTGGGACTTAATTGAACTGATTTTGGACTTTGACCTTATAAATGTGATAAATGAGACAATTGGACTCCAAGAAATAACATTCTTCTTAATTTGACATGATTGCTGGAACTCAGCATTACACTGGGCGCTGTGGTAGCGCTTTATTTAAAAATTTAGATAAATAAGTCATTTTTTACTGTGGGACCAATCCTAGCCGTTAGCGCGCGCTGAAGAAATAGAGACAGTTTCAAAAACTACATTTCATTGACTTTCTAACGGTATCAGTCCGTTTGAGTTACAACGGTTGCGTCACATATTCGTACCAACATGTATTTAGCGATATTTTTCTGATATTACTAGGTTGCATCGCTTTTAACAGTGAAACGATTGACTGTGGGACTTAATTGAACTGATTTTGGACTTTGACCTTATAAATGTGATAAATGAGACAATTGGACTCCAAGAAATAACATTCTTCTTAATTTGACATGATTGCTGGAACTCAGCATTACACTGGGCGCTGTGGTAGCGCTTTATTTAAAAATTTAGATAAATAAGTCATTTTTTACTGTGGGACCAATCCTAGCCGTTAGCGCGCGC
The DNA here is from genome assembly GCA_030067915.1 of Hydractinia echinata. NCBI lineage: Eukaryota > Metazoa > Cnidaria > Hydrozoa > Anthoathecata > Hydractiniidae > Hydractinia > Hydractinia echinata. The sequence goes on from JASGCC010002415.1 coordinate 22,485, forward strand.
TGAAGAAATAGAGACAGTTTCAAAAACTACATTTCATTGACTTTCTAACGGTATCAGTCCGTTTGAGTTACAACGGTTGCGTCACATATTCGTACCAACATGTATTTAGCGATATTTTTCTGATATTACTAGGTTGCATCGCTTTTAACAGTGAAACGATTGACTGTGGGACTTAATTGAACTGATTTTGGACTTTGACCTTATAAATGTGATAAATGAGACAATTGGACTCCAAGAAATAACATTCTTCTTAATTTGACATGATTGCTGGAACTCAGCATTACACTGGGCGCTGTGGTAGCGCTTTATTTAAAAATTTAGATAAATAAGTCATTTTTTACTGTGGGACCAATCCTAGCCGTTAGCGCGCGCTGAAGAAATAGAGACAGTTTCAAAAACTACATTTCATTGACTTTCTAACGGTATCAGTCCGTTTGAGTTACAACGGTTGCGTCACATATTCGTACCAACATGTATTTAGCGATATTTTTCTGATATTACTAGGTTGCATCGCTTTTAACAGTGAAACGATTGACTGTGGGACTTAATTGAACTGATTTTGGACTTTGACCTTATAAATGTGATAAATGAGACAATTGGACTCCAAGAAATAACATTCTTCTTAATTTGACATGATTGCTGGAACTCAGCATTACACTGGGCGCTGTGGTAGCGCTTTATTTAAAAATTTAGATAAATAAGTCATTTTTTACTGTGGGACCAATCCTAGCCGTTAGCGCGCGCTGAAGAAATAGAGACAGTTTCAAAAACTACATTTCATTGACTTTCTAACGGTATCAGTCCGTTTGAGTTACAACGGTTGCGTCACATATTCGTACCAACATGTATTTAGCGATATTTTTCTGATATTACTAGGTTGCATCGCTTTTAACAGTGAAACGATTGACTGTGGGACTTAATTGAACTGATTTTGGACTTTGACCTTATAAATGTGATAAATGAGACAATTGGACTCCAAGAAATAACATTCTTCTTAATTTGACATGATTGCTGGAACTCAGCATTACACTGGGCGCTGTGGTAGCGCTTTATTTAAAAATTTAGATAAATAAGTCATTTTTTACTGTGGGACCAATCCTAGCCGTTAGCGCGCGCTGAAGAAATAGAGACAGTTTCAAAAACTACATTTCATTGACTTTCTAACGGTATCAGTCCGTTTGAGTTACAACGGTTGCGTCACATATTCGTACCAACATGTATTTAGCGATATTTTTCTGATATTACTAGGTTGCATCGCTTTTAACAGTGAAACGATTGACTGTGGGACTTAATTGAACTGATTTTGGACTTTGACCTTATAAATGTGATAAATGAGACAATTGGACTCCAAGAAATAACATTCTTCTTAATTTGACATGATTGCTGGAACTCAGCATTACACTGGGCGCTGTGGTAGCGCTTTATTTAAAAATTTAGATAAATAAGTCATTTTTTACTGTGGGACCAATCCTAGCCGTTAGCGCGCGCTGAAGAAATAGAGACAGTTTCAAAAACTACATTTCATTGACTTTCTAACGGTATCAGTCCGTTTGAGTTACAACGGTTGCGTCACATATTCGTACCAACATGTATTTAGCGATATTTTTCTGATATTACTAGGTTGCATCGCTTTTAACAGTGAAACGATTGACTGTGGGACTTAATTGAACTGATTTTGGACTTTGACCTTATAAATGTGATAAATGAGACAATTGGACTCCAAGAAATAACATTCTTCTTAATTTGACATGATTGCTGGAACTCAGCATTACACTGGGCGCTGTGGTAGCGCTTTATTTAAAAATTTAGATAAATAAGTCATTTTTTACTGTGGGACCAATCCTAGCCGTTAGCGCGCGCTGAAGAAATAGAGACAGTTTCAAAAACTACATTTCATTGACTTTCTAACGGTATCAGTCCGTTTGAGTTACAACGGTTGCGTCACATATTCGTACCAACATGTATTTAGCGATATTTTTCTGATATTACTAGGTTGCATCGCTTTTAACAGTGAAACGATTGACTGTGGGACTTAATTGAACTGATTTTGGACTTTGACCTTATAAATGTGATAAATGAGACAATTGGACTCCAAGAAATAACATTCTTCTTAATTTGACATGATTGCTGGAACTCAGCAATTACACTGGGCGCTGTGGTAGCGCTTTATTTAAAAATTTAGATAAATAAGTCATTTTTTACTGTGGGACCAATCCTAGCCGTTAGCGCGCGCTGAAGAAATAGAGACAGTTTCAAAAACTACATTTCATTGACTTTCTAACGGTATCAGTCCGTTTGAGTTACAACGGTTGCGTCACATATTCGTACCAACATGTATTTAGCGATATTTTTCTGATATTACTAGGTTGCATCGCTTTTAACAGTGAAACGATTGACTGTGGGACTTAATTGAACTGATTTTGGACTTTGACCTTATAAATGTGATAAATGAGACAATTGGACTCCAAGAAATAACATTCTTCTTAATTTGACATGATTGCTGGAACTCAGCATTACACTGGGCGCTGTGGTAGCGCTTTATTTAAAAATTTAGATAAATAAGTCATTTTTTACTGTGGGACCAATCCTAGCCGTTAGCGCGCGCTGAAGAAATAGAGACAGTTTCAAAAACTACATTTCATTGACTTTCTAACGGTATCAGTCCGTTTGAGTTACAACGGTTGCGTCACATATTCGTACCAACATGTATTTAGCGATATTTTTCTGATATTACTAGGTTGCATCGCTTTTAACAGTGAAACGATTGACTGTGGGACTTAATTGAACTGATTTTGGACTTTGACCTTATAAATGTGATAAATGAGACAATTGGACTCCAAGAAATAACATTCTTCTTAATTTGACATGATTGCTGGAACTCAGCAATTACACTGGGCGCTGTGGTAGCGCTTTATTTAAAAATTTAGATAAATAAGTCATTTTTTACTGTGGGACCAATCCTAGCCGTTAGCGCGCGCTGAAGAAATAGAGACAGTTTCAAAAACTACATTTCATTGACTTTCTAACGGTATCAGTCCGTTTGAGTTACAACGGTTGCGTCACATATTCGTACCAACATGTATTTAGCGATATTTTTCTGATATTACTAGGTTGCATCGCTTTTAACAGTGAAACGATTGACTGTGGGACTTAATTGAACTGATTTTGGACTTTGACCTTATAAATGTGATAAATGAGACAATTGGACTCCAAGAAATAACATTCTTCTTAATTTGACATGATTGCTGGAACTCAGCAATTACACTGGGCGCTGTGGTAGCGCTTTATTTAAAAATTTAGATAAATAAGTCATTTTTACTGTGGGACCAATCCTAGCCGTTAGCGCGCGCTGAAGAAATAGAGACAGTTTCAAAAACTACATTTCATTGACTTTCTAACGGTATCAGTCCGTTTGAGTTACAACGGTTGCGTCACATATTCGTACCAACATGTATTTAGCGATATTTTTCTGATATTACTAGGTTGCATCGCTTTTAACAGTGAAACGATTGACTGTGGGACTTAATTGAACTGATTTTGGACTTTGACCTTATAAATGTGATAAATGAGACAATTGGACTCCAAGAAATAACATTCTTCTTAATTTGACATGATTGCTGGAACTCAGCATTACACTGGGCGCTGTGGTAGCGCTTTATTTAAAAATTTAGATAAATAAGTCATTTTTTACTGTGGGACCAATCCTAGCCGTTAGCGCGCGCTGAAGAAATAGAGACAGTTTCAAAAACTACATTTCATTGACTTTCTAACGGTATCAGTCCGTTTGAGTTACAACGGTTGCGTCACATATTCGTACCAACATGTATTTAGCGATATTTTTCTGATATTACTAGGTTGCATCGCTTTTAACAGTGAAACGATTGACTGTGGGACTTAATTGAACTGATTTTGGACTTTGACCTTATAAATGTGATAAATGAGACAATTGGACTCCAAGAAATAACATTCTTCTTAATTTGACATGATTGCTGGAACTCAGCATTACACTGGGCGCTGTGGTAGCGCTTTATTTAAAAATTTAGATAAATAAGTCATTTTTTACTGTGGGACCAATCCTAGCCGTTAGCGCGCGCTGAAGAAATAGAGACAGTTTCAAAAACTACATTTCATTGACTTTCTAACGGTATCAGTCCGTTTGAGTTACAACGGTTGCGTCACATATTCGTACCAACATGTATTTAGCGATATTTTTCTGATATTACTAGGTTGCATCGCTTTTAACAGTGAAACGATTGACTGTGGGACTTAATTGAACTGATTTTGGACTTTGACCTTATAAATGTGATAAATGAGACAATTGGACTCCAAGAAATAACATTCTTCTTAATTTGACATGATTGCTGGAACTCAGCATTACACTGGGCGCTGTGGTAGCGCTTTATTTAAAAATTTAGATAAATAAGTCATTTTTACTGTGGGACCAATCCTAGCCGTTAGCGCGCGCTGAAGAAATAGAGACAGTTTCAAAACTACATTTCATTGACTTTCTAACGGTATCAGTCCGTTTGAGTTACAACGGTTGCGTCACATATTCGTACCAACATGTATTTAGCGATATTTTTCTGATATTACTAGGTTGCATCGCTTTTAACAGTGAAACGATTGACTGTGGGACTTAATTGAACTGATTTTGGACTTTGACCTTATAAATGTGATAAATGAGACAATTGGACTCCAAGAAATAACATTCTTCTTAATTTGACATGATTGCTGGAACTCAGCATTACACTGGGCGCTGTGGTAGCGCTTTATTTAAAAATTTAGATAAATAAGTCATTTTTACTGTGGGACCAATCCTAGCCGTTAGCGCGCGCTGAAGAAATAGAGACAGTTTCAAAAACTACATTTCATTGACTTTCTAACGGTATCAGTCCGTTTGAGTTACAACGGTTGCGTCACATATTCGTACCAACATGTATTTAGCGATATTTTTCTGATATTACTAGGTTGCATCGCTTTTAACAGTGAAACGATTGACTGTGGGACTTAATTGAACTGATTTTGGACTTTGACCTTATAAATGTGATAAATGAGACAATTGGACTCCAAGAAATAACATTCTTCTTAATTTGACATGATTGCTGGAACTCAGCAATTACACTGGGCGCTGTGGTAGCGCTTTATTTAAAAATTTAGATAAATAAGTCATTTTTTACTGTGGGACCAATCCTAGCCGTTAGCGCGCGCTGAAGAAATAGAGACAGTTTCAAAAACTACATTTCATTGACTTTCTAACGGTATCAGTCCGTTTGAGTTACAACGGTTGCGTCACATATTCGTACCAACATGTATTTAGCGATATTTTTCTGATATTACTAGGTTGCATCGCTTTTAACAGTGAAACGATTGACTGTGGGACTTAATTGAACTGATTTTGGACTTTGACCTTATAAATGTGATAAATGAGACAATTGGACTCCAAGAAATAACATTCTTCTTAATTTGACATGATTGCTGGAACTCAGCAATTACACTGGGCGCTGTGGTAGCGCTTTATTTAAAAATTTAGATAAATAAGTCATTTTTTACTGTGGGACCAATCCTAGCCGTTAGCGCGCGCTGAAGAAATAGAGACAGTTTCAAAAACTACATTTCATTGACTTTCTAACGGTATCAGTCCGTTTGAGTTACAACGGTTGCGTCACATATTCGTACCAACATGTATTTAGCGATATTTTTCTGATATTACTAGGTTGCATCGCTTTTAACAGTGAAACGATTGACTGTGGGACTTAATTGAACTGATTTTGGACTTTGACCTTAAAATGTGATAAATGAGACAATTGGACTCCAAGAAATAACATTCTTCTTAATTTGACATGATTGCTGGAACTCAGCAATTACACTGGGCGCTGTGGTAGCGCTTTATTTAAAAATTTAGATAAATAAGTCATTTTTACTGTGGGACCAATCCTAGCCGTTAGCGCGCGCTGAAGAAATAGAGACAGTTTCAAAAACTACATTTCATTGACTTTCTAACGGTTAATCAAG
>JASGCC010002416.1:0-28492 GCA_030067915.1 Hydractinia echinata
GCTAGGATTGGTCCCACAGTGAAAAATGACTTATTTATCTAAATTTTTAAATAAAGCGCCACCACAGTGCCCAGTGTAATCGCTGAGTTCCAGCAATCATGTCAATTAAGAAGAATGTTATTTCTTGGAGTCCAATGTCTCATTTATCACATTTATAAGGTCAAAGTCTAAAATCAGTTCAATTAAGTCCCACAGTCAATCGTTTCACTGTTAAAAGCGATGCAACCTAGTAATATCAGAAAAATATCGCTAAATACATGTTGGTACGAATATGTGACGCAACCGTTGTAACTCAAACGGACTGATACCGTTAGAAAGGCAATTGAAATTTAGTTTTTGAAACTGTCTCTATTTCTTCAGCGCGCTAACGGCTAGGATTGGTCCCACAGTGAAAAATGACTTATTTATCTAAATTTTTAAATAAAGCGCTACCACAGCGCCCAGTGTAATTGCTGAGTTCCAGCAAAATATTTATCCAATAGGTCAAAGTCCAAAATCAGTTCAATTAAGTCCCACAGTCAATCGTTTCACTGTTAAAAGCGATGCAACCTAGTAATATCAGAAAAATATCGCTAAATACATGTTGGTACGAATATGTGACGCAACCGTTAACTCAAACGGACTGATATACCGTTAGAAAGTCATGAAATGTAGTTTTTGAAACTGTCTCTATTTCTTCAGCGCGCGCTAACGGCTAGGATTGGTCCCACAGTAAAAATGACTTATTTATCTAAATTTTTAAATAAAGCGCCAACAGCGCCAGTGTAATTGCTGAGTTCCAGCAATCATGAAATTAAGAAGAATGTTATTTCTTGGAGTCCAATTGTCTCATTTATCACATTTATAAGGTCAAAGTCCAAAATCAGTTCAATTAAGTCCCACAGTCAATCGTTTCACTGTTAAAAGCGATGCAACCTAGTAATATCAGAAAAATATCGCTAAATACATGTTGGTACGAATATGTGACGCAACCGTTAACTCAAACGGACTGATACCGTTAGAAAGGCAATGAAATTTAGTTTTTGAAACTGTCTCTATTTCTTCAGCGCGCGCTAACGGCTAGGATTGGTCCCACAGTGAAAAATGACTTATTTATCTAAATTTTTAAATAAAGCGCTACCACAGCGCCCAGTGTAATCGCTGAGTTCCAGCAATCATGTCAATTAAGAAGAATGTTATTTCTTGGAGTCCAATTGTCTCATTTATCACATTTATAAGGTCAAAGTCCAAAATCAGTTCAATTAAGTCCCACAGTCAATCGTTTCACTGTTAAAAGCGATGCAACCTAGTAATATCAGAAATATCGCTAAATACATGTTGGTACGAATATGTGACGCAACCGTTGTAACTCAAACGGACTGATACCGTTAGAAAGGCAATGAAATGTAGTTTTTGAAACTGTCTCTATTTCTTCAGCGCGCTAACGGCTAGGATTGGTCCCACAGTGAAAAATGACTTATTTATCTAAATTTTTAAATAAAGCGCTACCACAGCGCCCAGTGTAATTGCTGAGTTCCAGCCAAAAATATTTATAAGGTCAAAGTCCAAAATCAGTTCAATTAAGTCCCACAGTCAATCGTTTCACTGTTAAAAGCGATGCAACCTAGTAATATCAGAAAAATATCGCTAAATACATGTTGGTACGAATATGTGACGCAACCGTTGTAACTCAAACGGACTGATACCGTTAGAAAGGCATGAAATGTAGTTTTTGAAACTGTCTCTATTTCTTCAGCGCGCTAACGGCTAGGATTGGTCCCACAGTAAAAATGACTTATTTATCTAAATTTTTAAATAAAGCGCTACCACAGCGCCCAGTGTAATTGCTGAGTTCCAGCAATCATGTCAAATTAAGAAGAATGTTATTTCTTGGAGTCCAATTGTCTCATTTATCACATTTATAAGGTCAAAGTCCAAAATCAGTTCAATTAAGTCCCACAGTCAATCGTTTCACTGTTAAAAGCGATGCAACCTAGTAATATCAGAAAAATATCGCTAAATACATGTTGGTACGAATATGTGACGCAACCGTTCTAACTCAAACGGACTGATACCGTTAGAAAGTCAATGAAATGTAGTTTTTGAAACTGTCTCTATTTCTTCAGCGCGCGCTAACGGCTAGGATTGGTCCACAGTAAAAATGACTTATTTATCTAAATTTTTAAATAAAGCGCCACCACACGTGCCCAGTGTAATCGCTGAGTTCCAGCAATCATGTCAATTAAGAAGAATGTTATTTCTTGGAGTCCAATTGTCTCATTTAACATTTATAAGGTCAAAGTCCAAAATCAGTTCAATTAAGTCCCACAGTCAATCGTTTCACTGTTAAAAGCGATGCAACCTAGTAATATCAGAAAAAATGTAAATACATGTTGGTACGAATATGTGACGCAACCGTTGTAACTCAAACGGACTGATACCGTTAGAAAGGCATTGAAATTTAGTTTTTGAAACTGTCTCTATTTCTTCAGCGCGCGCTAACGGCTAGGATTGGTCCCACAGTGAAAAATGACTTATTTATCTAAATTTTTAAATAAAGCGCCACCACAGTGCCCAGTGTAATCGCTGAGTTCCAGCAATCATGTCAATTAAGAAGAATGTTATTTCTTGGAGTCCAATTGTCTCATTTATCACATTTATAAGGTCAAAGTCTAAAATCAGTTCAATTAAGTCCCACAGTCAATCGTTTCACTGTTAAAAGCGATGCAACCTAGTAATATCAGAAATATCGCTAAATACATGTTGGTACGAATATGTGACGCAACCGTTGTAACTCAAACGGACTGATACCGTTAGAAAGGCATGAAATGTAGTTTTTGAAACTGTCTCTATTTCTTCAGCGCGCTAACGGATAGGATTGGTCCCACAGTGAAAAATGACTTATTTATCTAAATTTTTAAATAAAGCGCTACCACAGCGCCCAGTGTAATTGCTGAGTTCCAGCAAAATATTTATAAGGTCAAAGTCCAAAATCAGTTCAATTAAGTCCCACAGTCAATCGTTTCACTGTTAAAAGCGATGCAACCTAGTAATATCAGAAAAATATCGCTAAATACATGTTGGTACGAATATGTGACGCAACCGTTGTAACTCAAACGGACTGATACCGTTAGAAAGTCAATGAAATGTAGTTTTTGAAACTGTCTCTATTTCTTCAGCGCGCGCTAACGGCTAGGATTGGTCCCACAGTAAAAAACTTATTTATCTAAATTTTTAAATAAAGCGCTACCACAGTGCCCAGTGTAATCGCTGAGTTCCAGCAATCATGTCAATTAAGAAGAATGTTATTTCTTGGAGTCCAATTGTCTCATTTATCACATTTATAAGGTCAAAGTCCAAAATCAGTTCAATTAAGTCCCACAGTCAATCGTTTCACTGTTAAAAGCGATGCAACCTAGTAATATCAGAAAAATCGCTAAATACATGTTGGTACGAATATGTGACGCAACCGTTGTAACTCAAACGGACTGATACCGTTAGAAAGGCATGAAATTAGTTTTTGAAACTGTCTCTATTTCTTCAGCGCGCGCTAACGGCTAGGATTGGTCCCACAGTGAAAAATGACTTATTTATCTAAATTTTTAAATAAAGCGCTACCACAGCCCAGTGTAATTGCTGAGTTCCAGCAATCATGTCAATTAAGAAGAATGTTATTTCTTGGAGTCCAATGTCTCATTTATCACATTTATAAGGTCAAAGTCCAAAATCAGTTCAATTAAGTCCCACAGTCAATCGTTTCACTGTTAAAAGCGATGCAACCTAGTAATATCAGAAAATATCGCTAAATACATGTTGGTACGAATATGTGACGCAACCGTTGTAACTCAAACGGACTGATACCGTTAGAAAGGCAATGAAATGTAGTTTTTGAAACTGTCTCTATTTCTTCAGCGCGCTAACGGCTAGGATTGGTCCCACAGTGAAAAATGACTTATTTATCTAAATTTTTAAATAAAGCGCTACCACAGCGCCCAGTGTAATTGCTGAGTTCCAGCAAAAAATATTTATAAGGTCAAAGTCCAAAATCAGTTCAATTAAGTCCCACAGTCAATCGTTTCACTGTTAAAAGCGATGCAACCTAGTAATATCAGAAAAATATCGCTAAATACATGTTGGTACGAATATGTGACGCAACCGTTGTAACTCAAACGGACTGATACCGTTAGAAAGTCAATGAAATGTAGTTTTTGAAACTGTCTCTATTTCTTCAGCGCGCGCTAACGGCTAGGATTGGTCCACAGTAAAAAATGACTTATTTATCTAAATTTTTAAATAAAGCGCTACCACAACGCCCAGTGTAATCGCTGAGTTCCAGCAATCATGTCAAAATTAAGAAGAATGTTATTTCTTGGAGTCCAATTGTCTCATTTATCACATTTATAAGGTCAAAGTCCAAAATCAGTTCAATTAAGTCCCACAGTCAATCGTTTCACTGTTAAAAGCGATGCAACCTAGTAATATCAGAAAAATATCGCTAAATACATGTTGGTACGAATATGTGACGCAACCGTTGTAACTCAAACGGACTGATACCGTTAGAAAGGCATGAAATGTAGTTTTTGAAACTGTCTCTATTTCTTCAGCGCGCTAACGGCTAGGATTGGTCCCACAGTGAAAAATGACTTATTTATCTAAATTTTTAAATAAAGCGCTACCACAGCGCCCAGTGTAATTGCTGAGTTCCAGCAAAAATATTTATAAGGTCAAAGTCCAAAATCAGTTCAATTAAGTCCCACAGTCAATCGTTTCACTGTTAAAAGCGATGCAACCTAGTAATATCAGAAAAATATCGCTAAATACATGTTGGTACGAATATGTGACGCAACCGTTGTAACTCAAACGGACTGATACCGTTAGAAAGTCAATGAAATGTAGTTTTTGAAACTGTCTCTATTTCTTCAGCGCGCGCTAACGGCTAGGATTGGTCCCACAGTAAAAAATGACTTATTTATCTAAATTTTTAAATAAAGCGCTACCACAGCGCCCAGTGTAATTGCTGAGTTCCAGCAATCATGTCAAATTAAGAAGAATGTTATTTCTTGGAGTCCAATTGTCTCATTTATCACATTTATAAGGTCAAAGTCCAAAATCAGTTCAATTAAGTCCCACAGTCAATCGTTTCACTGTTAAAAGCGATGCAACCTAGTAATATCAGAAAAATATCGCTAAATACATGTTGGTACGAATATGTGACGCAACCGTTGTAACTCAAACGGACTGATACCGTTAGAAAGTCAATGAAATGTAGTTTTTGAAACTGTCTCTATTTCTTCAGCGCGCTAACGGCTAGGATTGGTCCCACAGTGAAAAATGACTTATTTATCTAAATTTTTAAATAAAGCGCTACCACAGCGCCCAGTGTAATTGCTGTCAAAGTGTCTTCAAGTCAAATCACATTTATAAGGTCAAAGTCCAAAATCAGTTCAATTAAGTCCCACAGTCAATCGTTTCACTGTTAAAAGCGATGCAACCTAGTAATATCAGAAAAATATCGCTAAATACATGTTGGTACGAATATGTGACGCAACCGTTGTAACTCAAACGGACTGATACCGTTAGAAAGTCAATGAAATGTAGTTTTTGAAACTGTCTCTATTTCTTCAGCGCGCGCTAACGGCTAGGATTGGTCCCACAGTAAAAAATGACTTATTTATCTAAATTTTTAAATAAAGCGCTACCACAGCGCCCAGTGTAATTGCTGAGTTCCAGCAATCATGTCAAATTAAGAAGAATGTTATTTCTTGGAGTCCAATTGTCTCATTTATCACATTTATAAGGTCAAAGTCCAAAATCAGTTCAATTAAGTCCCACAGTCAATCGTTTCACTGTTAAAAGCGATGCAACCTAGTAATATCAGAAAAATATCGCTAAATACATGTTGGTACGAATATGTGACGCAACCGTTGTAACTCAAACGGACTGATACCGTTAGAAAGTCAATGAAATGTAGTTTTTGAAACTGTCTCTATTTCTTCAGCGCGCGCTAACGGCTAGGATTGGTCCCACAGTGAAAAATGACTTATTTATCTAAATTTTTAAATAAAGCGCTACCACAGCGCCCAGTGTAATTGCTGAGTTCCAGCAATCATGTCAAATTAAGAAGAATGTTATTTCTTGGAGTCCAATTGTCTCATTTATCACATTTATAAGGTCAAAGTCCAAAATCAGTTCAATTAAGTCCCACAGTCAATCGTTTCACTGTTAAAAGCGATGCAACCTAGTAATATCAGAAAAATATCGCTAAATACATGTTGGTACGAATATGTGACGCAACCGTTGTAACTCAAACGGACTGATACCGTTAGAAAGTCAATGAAATGTAGTTTTTGAAACTGTCTCTATTTCTTCAGCGCGCTAACGGCTAGGATTGGTCCCACAGTAAAAATGACTTATTTATCTAAATTTTTAAATAAAGCGCTACCACAGCGCCCAGTGTAATTGCTGAGTTCCAGCAATCATGTCAAATTAAGAAGAATGTTATTTCTTGGAGTCCAATTGTCTCATTTATCACATTTATAAGGTCAAAGTCCAAAATCAGTTCAATTAAGTCCCACAGTCAATCGTTTCACTGTTAAAAGCGATGCAACCTAGTAATATCAGAAAAATATCGCTAAATACATGTTGGTACGAATATGTGACGCAACCGTTGTAACTCAAACGGACTGATACCGTTAGAAAGTCAATGAAATGTAGTTTTTGAAACTGTCTCTATTTCTTCAGCGCGCGCTAACGGCTAGGATTGGTCCCACAGTAAAAATGACTTATTTATCTAAATTTTTAAATAAAGCGCTACCACAGCGCCCAGTGTAATTGCTGAGTTCCAGCAATCATGTCAAATTAAGAAGAATGTTATTTCTTGGAGTCCAATTGTCTCATTTATCACATTTATAAGGTCAAAGTCCAAAATCAGTTCAATTAAGTCCCACAGTCAATCGTTTCACTGTTAAAAGCGATGCAACCTAGTAATATCAGAAAAATATCGCTAAATACATGTTGGTACGAATATGTGACGCAACCGTTGTAACTCAAACGGACTGATACCGTTAGAAAGTCAATGAAATGTAGTTTTTGAAACTGTCTCTATTTCTTCAGCGCGCGCTAACGGCTAGGATTGGTCCCACAGTAAAAAATGACTTATTTATCTAAATTTTTAAATAAAGCGCTACCACAGCGCCCAGTGTAATTGCTGAGTTCCAGCAATCATGTCAAATTAAGAAGAATGTTATTTCTTGGAGTCCAATTGTCTCATTTATCACATTTATAAGGTCAAAGTCCAAAATCAGTTCAATTAAGTCCCACAGTCAATCGTTTCACTGTTAAAAGCGATGCAACCTAGTAATATCAGAAAAATATCGCTAAATACATGTTGGTACGAATATGTGACGCAACCGTTGTAACTCAAACGGACTGATACCGTTAGAAAGTCAATGAAATGTAGTTTTTGAAACTGTCTCTATTTCTTCAGCGCGCGCTAACGGCTAGGATTGGTCCCACAGTAAAAATGACTTATTTATCTAAATTTTTAAATAAAGCGCTACCACAGCGCCCAGTGTAATTGCTGAGTTCCAGCAATCATGTCAAATTAAGAAGAATGTTATTTCTTGGAGTCCAATTGTCTCATTTATCACATTTATAAGGTCAAAGTCCAAAATCAGTTCAATTAAGTCCCACAGTCAATCGTTTCACTGTTAAAAGCGATGCAACCTAGTAATATCAGAAAAATATCGCTAAATACATGTTGGTACGAATATGTGACGCAACCGTTGTAACTCAAACGGACTGATACCGTTAGAAAGTCAATGAAATTAGTTTTTGAAACTGTCTCTATTTCTTCAGCGCGCGCTAACGGCTAGGATTGGTCCCACAGTAAAAATGACTTATTTATCTAATTTTTTAAATAAAGCGCTACCACAGCGCCCAGTGTAATTGCTGAGTTCCAGCAAATTATTTATAAGGTGAAAGTCCAAAATCAGTTCAATTAAGTCCCACAGTCAATCGTTTCACTGTTAAAAGCGATGCAACCTAGTAATATCAGAAAAATATCGCTAAATACATGTTGGTACGAATATGTGACGCAACCGTTGTAACTCAAACGGACTGATACCGTTAGAAAGTCAATGAAATGTAGCTTTTGAAACTGTCTATATTTCTTCAGCGCGCGCTAACGGCTAGGATTGGTCCCACAGTAAAAAATGACTTATTTATCTAAATTTTTAAATAAAGCGCTACCACAGCGCCCAGTGTAATTGCTGAGTTCCAGCAATCATGTCAAATTAAGAAGAATGTTATTTCTTGGAGTCCAATTGTCTCATTTATCACATTTATAAGGTCAAAGTCCAAAATCAGTTCAATTAAGTCCCACAGTCAATCGTTTCACTGTTAAAAGCGATGCAACCTAGTAATATCAGAAAAATATCGCTAAATACATGTTGGTACGAATATGTGACGCAACCGTTGTAACTCAAACGGACTGATACCGTTAGAAAGTCAATGAAATGTAGTTTTTGAAACTGTCTCTATTTCTTCAGCGCGCGCTAACGGCTAGGATTGGTCCCACAGTAAAAATGACTTATTTATCTAAATTTTTAAATAAAGCGCTACCACAGCGCCCAGTGTAATTGCTGAGTTCCAGCAATCATGTCAAATTAAGAAGAATGTTATTTCTTGGAGTCCAATTGTCTCATTTATCACATTTATAAGGTCAAAGTCCAAAATCAGTTCAATTAAGTCCCACAGTCAATCGTTTCACTGTTAAAAGCGATGCAACCTAGTAATATCAGAAAAATATCGCTAAATACATGTTGGTACGAATATGTGACGCAACCGTTGTAACTCAAACGGACTGATACCGTTAGAAAGTCAATGAAATGTAGTTTTTGAAACTGTCTCTATTTCTTCAGCGCGCGCTAACGGCTAGGATTGGTCCCACAGTAAAAATGACTTATTTATCTAAATTTTTAAATAAAGCGCTACCACAGCGCCCAGTGTAATTGCTGAGTTCCAGCAATCATGTCAAATTAAGAAGAATGTTATTTCTTGGAGTCCAATTGTCTCATTTATCACATTTATAAGGTCAAAGTCCAAAATCAGTTCAATTAAGTCCCACAGTCAATCGTTTCACTGTTAAAAGCGATGCAACCTAGTAATATCAGAAAAATATCGCTAAATACATGTTGGTACGAATATGTGACGCAACCGTTGTAACTCAAACGGACTGATACCGTTAGAAAGTCAATGAAATGTAGTTTTTGAAACTGTCTCTATTTCTTCAGCGCGCGCTAACGGCTAGGATTGGTCCCACAGTAAAAAATGACTTATTTATCTAAATTTTTAAATAAAGCGCTACCACAGCGCCCAGTGTAATTGCTGAGTTCCAGCAAAAATTATTTATAAGTCAAAGTCCAAAATCAGTTCAATTAAGTCCCACAGTCAATCGTTTCACTGTTAAAAGCGATGCAACCTAGTAATATCAGAAAAATATCGCTAAATACATGTTGGTACGAATATGTGACGCAACCGTTGTAACTCAAACGGACTGATACCGTTAGAAAGTCAATGAAATGTAGTTTTTGAAACTGTCTCTATTTCTTCAGCGCGCGCTAACGGCTAGGATTGGTCCCACAGTAAAAAATGACTTATTTATCTAAATTTTTAAATAAAGCGCTACCACAGCGCCCAGTGTAATTGCTGAGTTCCAGCAATCATGTCAAATTAAGAAGAATGTTATTTCTTGGAGTCCAATTGTCTCATTTATCACATTTATAAGGTCAAAGTCCAAAATCAGTTCAATTAAGTCCCACAGTCAATCGTTTCACTGTTAAAAGCGATGCAACCTAGTAATATCAGAAAAATATCGCTAAATACATGTTGGTACGAATATGTGACGCAACCGTTGTAACTCAAACGGACTGATACCGTTAGAAAGTCAATGAAATGTAGTTTTTGAAACTGTCTCTATTTCTTCAGCGCGCGCTAACGGCTAGGATTGGTCCCACAGTAAAAAATGACTTATTTATCTAAATTTTTAAATAAAGCGCTACCACAGCGCCCAGTGTAATTGCTGAGTTCCAGCAATCATGTCAAATTAAGAAGAATGTTATTTCTTGGAGTCCAATTGTCTCATTTATCACATTTATAAGGTCAAAGTCCAAAATCAGTTCAATTAAGTCCCACAGTCAATCGTTTCACTGTTAAAAGCGATGCAACCTAGTAATATCAGAAAAATATCGCTAAATACATGTTGGTACGAATATGTGACGCAACCGTTGTAACTCAAACGGACTGATACCGTTAGAAAGTCAATGAAATGTAGTTTTTGAAACTGTCTCTATTTCTTCAGCGCGCGCTAACGGCTAGGATTGGTCCCACAGTAAAAATGACTTATTTATCTAAATTTTTAAATAAAGCGCTACCACAGCGCCCAGTGTAATTGCTGAGTTCCAGCAATCATGTCAAATTAAGAAGAATGTTATTTCTTGGAGTCCAATTGTCTCATTTATCACATTTATAAGGTCAAAGTCCAAAATCAGTTCAATTAAGTCCCACAGTCAATCGTTTCACTGTTAAAAGCGATGCAACCTAGTAATATCAGAAAAATATCGCTAAATACATGTTGGTACGAATATGTGACGCAACCGTTGTAACTCAAACGGACTGATACCGTTAGAAAGTCAATGAAATGTAGTTTTTGAAACTGTCTCTATTTCTTCAGCGCGCGCTAACGGCTAGGATTGGTCCCACAGTAAAAAATGACTTATTTATCTAAATTTTTAAATAAAGCGCTACCACAGCGCCCAGTGTAATTGCTGAGTTCCAGCAATCATGTCAAATTAAGAAGAATGTTATTTCTTGGAGTCCAATTGTCTCATTTATCACATTTATAAGGTCAAAGTCCAAAATCAGTTCAATTAAGTCCCACAGTCAATCGTTTCACTGTTAAAAGCGATGCAACCTAGTAATATCAGAAAAATATCGCTAAATACATGTTGGTACGAATATGTGACGCAACCGTTGTAACTCAAACGGACTGATACCGTTAGAAAGTCAATGAAATGTAGTTTTTGAAACTGTCTCTATTTCTTCAGCGCGCGCTAACGGCTAGGATTGGTCCCACAGTAAAAAATGACTTATTTATCTAAATTTTTAAATAAAGCGCTACCACAGCGCCCAGTGTAATTGCTGAGTTCCAGCAATCATGTCAAATTAAGAAGAATGTTATTTCTTGGAGTCCAATTGTCTCATTTATCACATTTATAAGGTCAAAGTCCAAAATCAGTTCAATTAAGTCCCACAGTCAATCGTTTCACTGTTAAAAGCGATGCAACCTAGTAATATCAGAAAAATATCGCTAAATACATGTTGGTACGAATATGTGACGCAACCGTTGTAACTCAAACGGACTGATACCGTTAGAAAGTCAATGAAATGTAGTTTTTGAAACTGTCTCTATTTCTTCAGCGCGCGCTAACGGCTAGGATTGGTCCCACAGTAAAAAATGACTTATTTATCTAAATTTTTAAATAAAGCGCTACCACAGCGCCCAGTGTAATTGCTGAGTTCCAGCAATCATGTCAAATTAAGAAGAATGTTATTTCTTGGAGTCCAATTGTCTCATTTATCACATTTATAAGGTCAAAGTCCAAAATCAGTTCAATTAAGTCCCACAGTCAATCGTTTCACTGTTAAAAGCGATGCAACCTAGTAATATCAGAAAAATATCGCTAAATACATGTTGGTACGAATATGTGACGCAACCGTTGTAACTCAAACGGACTGATACCGTTAGAAAGTCAATGAAATGTAGTTTTTGAAACTGTCTCTATTTCTTCAGCGCGCGCTAACGGCTAGGATTGGTCCCACAGTAAAAAATGACTTATTTATCTAAATTTTTAAATAAAGCGCTACCACAGCGCCCAGTGTAATTGCTGAGTTCCAGCAATCATGTCAAATTAAGAAGAATGTTATTTCTTGGAGTCCAATTGTCTCATTTATCACATTTATAAGGTCAAAGTCCAAAATCAGTTCAATTAAGTCCCACAGTCAATCGTTTCACTGTTAAAAGCGATGCAACCTAGTAATATCAGAAAAATATCGCTAAATACATGTTGGTACGAATATGTGACGCAACCGTTGTAACTCAAACGGACTGATACCGTTAGAAAGTCAATGAAATGTAGTTTTTGAAACTGTCTCTATTTCTTCAGCGCGCGCTAACGGCTAGGATTGGTCCCACAGTAAAAAATGACTTATTTATCTAAATTTTTAAATAAAGCGCTACCACAGCGCCCAGTGTAATTGCTGAGTTCCAGCAATCATGTCAAATTAAGAAGAATGTTATTTCTTGGAGTCCAATTGTCTCATTTATCACATTTATAAGGTCAAAGTCCAAAATCAGTTCAATTAAGTCCCACAGTCAATCGTTTCACTGTTAAAAGCGATGCAACCTAGTAATATCAGAAAAATATCGCTAAATACATGTTGGTACGAATATGTGACGCAACCGTTGTAACTCAAACGGACTGATACCGTTAGAAAGTCAATGAAATGTAGTTTTTGAAACTGTCTCTATTTCTTCAGCGCGCGCTAACGGCTAGGATTGGTCCCACAGTAAAAAATGACTTATTTATCTAAATTTTTAAATAAAGCGCTACCACAGCGCCCAGTGTAATTGCTGAGTTCCAGCAATCATGTCAAATTAAGAAGAATGTTATTTCTTGGAGTCCAATTGTCTCATTTATCACATTTATAAGGTCAAAGTCCAAAATCAGTTCAATTAAGTCCCACAGTCAATCGTTTCACTGTTAAAAGCGATGCAACCTAGTAATATCAGAAAAATATCGCTAAATACATGTTGGTACGAATATGTGACGCAACCGTTGTAACTCAAACGGACTGATACCGTTAGAAAGTCAATGAAATGTAGTTTTTGAAACTGTCTCTATTTCTTCAGCGCGCGCTAACGGCTAGGATTGGTCCCACAGTAAAAAATGACTTATTTATCTAAATTTTTAAATAAAGCGCTACCACAGCGCCCAGTGTAATTGCTGAGTTCCAGCAATCATGTCAAATTAAGAAGAATGTTATTTCTTGGAGTCCAATTGTCTCATTTATCACATTTATAAGGTCAAAGTCCAAAATCAGTTCAATTAAGTCCCACAGTCAATCGTTTCACTGTTAAAAGCGATGCAACCTAGTAATATCAGAAAAATATCGCTAAATACATGTTGGTACGAATATGTGACGCAACCGTTGTAACTCAAACGGACTGATACCGTTAGAAAGTCAATGAAATGTAGTTTTTGAAACTGTCTCTATTTCTTCAGCGCGCGCTAACGGCTAGGATTGGTCCCACAGTAAAAAATGACTTATTTATCTAAATTTTTAAATAAAGCGCTACCACAGCGCCCAGTGTAATTGCTGAGTTCCAGCAATCATGTCAAATTAAGAAGAATGTTATTTCTTGGAGTCCAATTGTCTCATTTATCACATTTATAAGGTCAAAGTCCAAAATCAGTTCAATTAAGTCCCACAGTCAATCGTTTCACTGTTAAAAGCGATGCAACCTAGTAATATCAGAAAAATATCGCTAAATACATGTTGGTACGAATATGTGACGCAACCGTTGTAACTCAAACGGACTGATACCGTTAGAAAGTCAATGAAATGTAGTTTTTGAAACTGTCTCTATTTCTTCAGCGCGCGCTAACGGCTAGGATTGGTCCCACAGTAAAAAATGACTTATTTATCTAAATTTTTAAATAAAGCGCTACCACAGCGCCCAGTGTAATTGCTGAGTTCCAGCAATCATGTCAAATTAAGAAGAATGTTATTTCTTGGAGTCCAATTGTCTCATTTATCACATTTATAAGGTCAAAGTCCAAAATCAGTTCAATTAAGTCCCACAGTCAATCGTTTCACTGTTAAAAGCGATGCAACCTAGTAATATCAGAAAAATATCGCTAAATACATGTTGGTACGAATATGTGACGCAACCGTTGTAACTCAAACGGACTGATACCGTTAGAAAGTCAATGAAATGTAGTTTTTGAAACTGTCTCTATTTCTTCAGCGCGCGCTAACGGCTAGGATTGGTCCCACAGTAAAAAATGACTTATTTATCTAAATTTTTAAATAAAGCGCTACCACAGCGCCCAGTGTAATTGCTGAGTTCCAGCAATCATGTCAAATTAAGAAGAATGTTATTTCTTGGAGTCCAATTGTCTCATTTATCACATTTATAAGGTCAAAGTCCAAAATCAGTTCAATTAAGTCCCACAGTCAATCGTTTCACTGTTAAAAGCGATGCAACCTAGTAATATCAGAAAAATATCGCTAAATACATGTTGGTACGAATATGTGACGCAACCGTTGTAACTCAAACGGACTGATACCGTTAGAAAGTCAATGAAATGTAGTTTTTGAAACTGTCTCTATTTCTTCAGCGCGCGCTAACGGCTAGGATTGGTCCCACAGTAAAAAATGACTTATTTATCTAAATTTTTAAATAAAGCGCTACCACAGCGCCCAGTGTAATTGCTGAGTTCCAGCAATCATGTCAAATTAAGAAGAATGTTATTTCTTGGAGTCCAATTGTCTCATTTATCACATTTATAAGGTCAAAGTCCAAAATCAGTTCAATTAAGTCCCACAGTCAATCGTTTCACTGTTAAAAGCGATGCAACCTAGTAATATCAGAAAAATATCGCTAAATACATGTTGGTACGAATATGTGACGCAACCGTTGTAACTCAAACGGACTGATACCGTTAGAAAGTCAATGAAATGTAGTTTTTGAAACTGTCTCTATTTCTTCAGCGCGCGCTAACGGCTAGGATTGGTCCCACAGTAAAAAATGACTTATTTATCTAAATTTTTAAATAAAGCGCTACCACAGCGCCCAGTGTAATTGCTGAGTTCCAGCAATCATGTCAAATTAAGAAGAATGTTATTTCTTGGAGTCCAATTGTCTCATTTATCACATTTATAAGGTCAAAGTCCAAAATCAGTTCAATTAAGTCCCACAGTCAATCGTTTCACTGTTAAAAGCGATGCAACCTAGTAATATCAGAAAAATATCGCTAAATACATGTTGGTACGAATATGTGACGCAACCGTTGTAACTCAAACGGACTGATACCGTTAGAAAGTCAATGAAATGTAGTTTTTGAAACTGTCTCTATTTCTTCAGCGCGCGCTAACGGCTAGGATTGGTCCCACAGTAAAAAATGACTTATTTATCTAAATTTTTAAATAAAGCGCTACCACAGCGCCCAGTGTAATTGCTGAGTTCCAGCAATCATGTCAAATTAAGAAGAATGTTATTTCTTGGAGTCCAATTGTCTCATTTATCACATTTATAAGGTCAAAGTCCAAAATCAGTTCAATTAAGTCCCACAGTCAATCGTTTCACTGTTAAAAGCGATGCAACCTAGTAATATCAGAAAAATATCGCTAAATACATGTTGGTACGAATATGTGACGCAACCGTTGTAACTCAAACGGACTGATACCGTTAGAAAGTCAATGAAATGTAGTTTTTGAAACTGTCTCTATTTCTTCAGCGCGCGCTAACGGCTAGGATTGGTCCCACAGTAAAAAATGACTTATTTATCTAAATTTTTAAATAAAGCGCTACCACAGCGCCCAGTGTAATTGCTGAGTTCCAGCAATCATGTCAAATTAAGAAGAATGTTATTTCTTGGAGTCCAATTGTCTCATTTATCACATTTATAAGGTCAAAGTCCAAAATCAGTTCAATTAAGTCCCACAGTCAATCGTTTCACTGTTAAAAGCGATGCAACCTAGTAATATCAGAAAAATATCGCTAAATACATGTTGGTACGAATATGTGACGCAACCGTTGTAACTCAAACGGACTGATACCGTTAGAAAGTCAATGAAATGTAGTTTTTGAAACTGTCTCTATTTCTTCAGCGCGCGCTAACGGCTAGGATTGGTCCCACAGTAAAAAATGACTTATTTATCTAAATTTTTAAATAAAGCGCTACCACAGCGCCCAGTGTAATTGCTGAGTTCCAGCAATCATGTCAAATTAAGAAGAATGTTATTTCTTGGAGTCCAATTGTCTCATTTATCACATTTATAAGGTCAAAGTCCAAAATCAGTTCAATTAAGTCCCACAGTCAATCGTTTCACTGTTAAAAGCGATGCAACCTAGTAATATCAGAAAAATATCGCTAAATACATGTTGGTACGAATATGTGACGCAACCGTTGTAACTCAAACGGACTGATACCGTTAGAAAGTCAATGAAATGTAGTTTTTGAAACTGTCTCTATTTCTTCAGCGCGCGCTAACGGCTAGGATTGGTCCCACAGTAAAAATGACTTATTTATCTAAATTTTTAAATAAAGCGCTACCACAGCGCCCAGTGTAATTGCTGAGTTCCAGCAATCATGTCAAATTAAGAAGAATGTTATTTCTTGGAGTCCAATTGTCTCATTTATCACATTTATAAGGTCAAAGTCCAAAATCAGTTCAATTAAGTCCCACAGTCAATCGTTTCACTGTTAAAAGCGATGCAACCTAGTAATATCAGAAAAATATCGCTAAATACATGTTGGTACGAATATGTGACGCAACCGTTGTAACTCAAACGGACTGATACCGTTAGAAAGTCAATGAAATGTAGTTTTTGAAACTGTCTCTATTTCTTCAGCGCGCGCTAACGGCTAGGATTGGTCCCACAGTAAAAAATGACTTATTTATCTAAATTTTTAAATAAAGCGCTACCACAGCGCCCAGTGTAATTGCTGAGTTCCAGCAATCATGTCAAATTAAGAAGAATGTTATTTCTTGGAGTCCAATTGTCTCATTTATCACATTTATAAGGTCAAAGTCCAAAATCAGTTCAATTAAGTCCCACAGTCAATCGTTTCACTGTTAAAAGCGATGCAACCTAGTAATATCAGAAAAATATCGCTAAATACATGTTGGTACGAATATGTGACGCAACCGTTGTAACTCAAACGGACTGATACCGTTAGAAAGTCAATGAAATGTAGTTTTTGAAACTGTCTCTATTTCTTCAGCGCGCGCTAACGGCTAGGATTGGTCCCACAGTAAAAAATGACTTATTTATCTAAATTTTTAAATAAAGCGCTACCACAGCGCCCAGTGTAATTGCTGAGTTCCAGCAATCATGTCAAATTAAGAAGAATGTTATTTCTTGGAGTCCAATTGTCTCATTTATCACATTTATAAGGTCAAAGTCCAAAATCAGTTCAATTAAGTCCCACAGTCAATCGTTTCACTGTTAAAAGCGATGCAACCTAGTAATATCAGAAAAATATCGCTAAATACATGTTGGTACGAATATGTGACGCAACCGTTGTAACTCAAACGGACTGATACCGTTAGAAAGTCAATGAAATGTAGTTTTTGAAACTGTCTCTATTTCTTCAGCGCGCGCTAACGGCTAGGATTGGTCCCACAGTAAAAAATGACTTATTTATCTAAATTTTTAAATAAAGCGCTACCACAGCGCCCAGTGTAATTGCTGAGTTCCAGCAATCATGTCAAATTAAGAAGAATGTTATTTCTTGGAGTCCAATTGTCTCATTTATCACATTTATAAGGTCAAAGTCCAAAATCAGTTCAATTAAGTCCCACAGTCAATCGTTTCACTGTTAAAAGCGATGCAACCTAGTAATATCAGAAAAATATCGCTAAATACATGTTGGTACGAATATGTGACGCAACCGTTGTAACTCAAACGGACTGATACCGTTAGAAAGTCAATGAAATGTAGTTTTTGAAACTGTCTCTATTTCTTCAGCGCGCGCTAACGGCTAGGATTGGTCCCACAGTAAAAAATGACTTATTTATCTAAATTTTTAAATAAAGCGCTACCACAGCGCCCAGTGTAATTGCTGAGTTCCAGCAATCATGTCAAATTAAGAAGAATGTTATTTCTTGGAGTCCAATTGTCTCATTTATCACATTTATAAGGTCAAAGTCCAAAATCAGTTCAATTAAGTCCCACAGTCAATCGTTTCACTGTTAAAAGCGATGCAACCTAGTAATATCAGAAAAATATCGCTAAATACATGTTGGTACGAATATGTGACGCAACCGTTGTAACTCAAACGGACTGATACCGTTAGAAAGTCAATGAAATGTAGTTTTTGAAACTGTCTCTATTTCTTCAGCGCGCGCTAACGGCTAGGATTGGTCCCACAGTAAAAAATGACTTATTTATCTAAATTTTTAAATAAAGCGCTACCACAGCGCCCAGTGTAATTGCTGAGTTCCAGCAATCATGTCAAATTAAGAAGAATGTTATTTCTTGGAGTCCAATTGTCTCATTTATCACATTTATAAGGTCAAAGTCCAAAATCAGTTCAATTAAGTCCCACAGTCAATCGTTTCACTGTTAAAAGCGATGCAACCTAGTAATATCAGAAAAATATCGCTAAATACATGTTGGTACGAATATGTGACGCAACCGTTGTAACTCAAACGGACTGATACCGTTAGAAAGTCAATGAAATGTAGTTTTTGAAACTGTCTCTATTTCTTCAGCGCGCGCTAACGGCTAGGATTGGTCCCACAGTAAAAAATGACTTATTTATCTAAATTTTTAAATAAAGCGCTACCACAGCGCCCAGTGTAATTGCTGAGTTCCAGCAATCATGTCAAATTAAGAAGAATGTTATTTCTTGGAGTCCAATTGTCTCATTTATCACATTTATAAGGTCAAAGTCCAAAATCAGTTCAATTAAGTCCCACAGTCAATCGTTTCACTGTTAAAAGCGATGCAACCTAGTAATATCAGAAAAATATCGCTAAATACATGTTGGTACGAATATGTGACGCAACCGTTGTAACTCAAACGGACTGATACCGTTAGAAAGTCAATGAAATGTAGTTTTTGAAACTGTCTCTATTTCTTCAGCGCGCGCTAACGGCTAGGATTGGTCCCACAGTAAAAAATGACTTATTTATCTAAATTTTTAAATAAAGCGCTACCACAGCGCCCAGTGTAATTGCTGAGTTCCAGCAATCATGTCAAATTAAGAAGAATGTTATTTCTTGGAGTCCAATTGTCTCATTTATCACATTTATAAGGTCAAAGTCCAAAATCAGTTCAATTAAGTCCCACAGTCAATCGTTTCACTGTTAAAAGCGATGCAACCTAGTAATATCAGAAAAATATCGCTAAATACATGTTGGTACGAATATGTGACGCAACCGTTGTAACTCAAACGGACTGATACCGTTAGAAAGTCAATGAAATGTAGTTTTTGAAACTGTCTCTATTTCTTCAGCGCGCGCTAACGGCTAGGATTGGTCCCACAGTAAAAAATGACTTATTTATCTAAATTTTTAAATAAAGCGCTACCACAGCGCCCAGTGTAATTGCTGAGTTCCAGCAATCATGTCAAATTAAGAAGAATGTTATTTCTTGGAGTCCAATTGTCTCATTTATCACATTTATAAGGTCAAAGTCCAAAATCAGTTCAATTAAGTCCCACAGTCAATCGTTTCACTGTTAAAAGCGATGCAACCTAGTAATATCAGAAAAATATCGCTAAATACATGTTGGTACGAATATGTGACGCAACCGTTGTAACTCAAACGGACTGATACCGTTAGAAAGTCAATGAAATGTAGTTTTTGAAACTGTCTCTATTTCTTCAGCGCGCGCTAACGGCTAGGATTGGTCCCACAGTAAAAAATGACTTATTTATCTAAATTTTTAAATAAAGCGCTACCACAGCGCCCAGTGTAATTGCTGAGTTCCAGCAATCATGTCAAATTAAGAAGAATGTTATTTCTTGGAGTCCAATTGTCTCATTTATCACATTTATAAGGTCAAAGTCCAAAATCAGTTCAATTAAGTCCCACAGTCAATCGTTTCACTGTTAAAAGCGATGCAACCTAGTAATATCAGAAAAATATCGCTAAATACATGTTGGTACGAATATGTGACGCAACCGTTGTAACTCAAACGGACTGATACCGTTAGAAAGTCAATGAAATGTAGTTTTTGAAACTGTCTCTATTTCTTCAGCGCGCGCTAACGGCTAGGATTGGTCCCACAGTAAAAAATGACTTATTTATCTAAATTTTTAAATAAAGCGCTACCACAGCGCCCAGTGTAATTGCTGAGTTCCAGTCAAAATATTTATAAGGTCAAAGTCCAAAATCAGTTCAATTAAGTCCCACAGTCAATCGTTTCACTGTTAAAAGCGATGCAACCTAGTAATATCAGAAAAATATCGCTAAATACATGTTGGTACGAATATGTGACGCAACCGTTGTAACTCAAACGGACTGATACCGTTAGAAAGTCAATGAAATGTAGTTTTTGAAACTGTCTCTATTTCTTCAGCGCGCGCTAACGGCTAGGATTGGTCCCACAGTAAAAAATGACTTATTTATCTAAATTTTTAAATAAAGCGCTACCACAGCGCCCAGTGTAATTGCTGAGTTCCAGCAATCATGTCAAATTAAGAAGAATGTTATTTCTTGGAGTCCAATTGTCTCATTTATCACATTTATAAGGTCAAAGTCCAAAATCAGTTCAATTAAGTCCCACAGTCAATCGTTTCACTGTTAAAAGCGATGCAACCTAGTAATATCAGAAAAATATCGCTAAATACATGTTGGTACGAATATGTGACGCAACCGTTGTAACTCAAACGGACTGATACCGTTAGAAAGTCAATGAAATGTAGTTTTTGAAACTGTCTCTATTTCTTCAGCGCGCGCTAACGGCTAGGATTGGTCCCACAGTAAAAAATGACTTATTTATCTAAATTTTTAAATAAAGCGCTACCACAGCGCCCAGTGTAATTGCTGAGTTCCAGCAATCATGTCAAATTAAGAAGAATGTTATTTCTTGGAGTCCAATTGTCTCATTTATCACATTTATAAGGTCAAAGTCCAAAATCAGTTCAATTAAGTCCCACAGTCAATCGTTTCACTGTTAAAAGCGATGCAACCTAGTAATATCAGAAAAATATCGCTAAATACATGTTGGTACGAATATGTGACGCAACCGTTGTAACTCAAACGGACTGATACCGTTAGAAAGTCAATGAAATGTAGTTTTTGAAACTGTCTCTATTTCTTCAGCGCGCGCTAACGGCTAGGATTGGTCCCACAGTAAAAAATGACTTATTTATCTAAATTTTTAAATAAAGCGCTACCACAGCGCCCAGTGTAATTGCTGAGTTCCAGCAATCATGTCAAATTAAGAAGAATGTTATTTCTTGGAGTCCAATTGTCTCATTTATCACATTTATAAGGTCAAAGTCCAAAATCAGTTCAATTAAGTCCCACAGTCAATCGTTTCACTGTTAAAAGCGATGCAACCTAGTAATATCAGAAAAATATCGCTAAATACATGTTGGTACGAATATGTGACGCAACCGTTGTAACTCAAACGGACTGATACCGTTAGAAAGTCAATGAAATGTAGTTTTTGAAACTGTCTCTATTTCTTCAGCGCGCGCTAACGGCTAGGATTGGTCCCACAGTAAAAAATGACTTATTTATCTAAATTTTTAAATAAAGCGCTACCACAGCGCCCAGTGTAATTGCTGAGTTCCAGCAATCATGTCAAATTAAGAAGAATGTTATTTCTTGGAGTCCAATTGTCTCATTTATCACATTTATAAGGTCAAAGTCCAAAATCAGTTCAATTAAGTCCCACAGTCAATCGTTTCACTGTTAAAAGCGATGCAACCTAGTAATATCAGAAAAATATCGCTAAATACATGTTGGTACGAATATGTGACGCAACCGTTGTAACTCAAACGGACTGATACCGTTAGAAAGTCAATGAAATGTAGTTTTTGAAACTGTCTCTATTTCTTCAGCGCGCTAACGGCTAGGATTGGTCCCACAGTGAAAAATGACTTATTTATCTAAATTTTTAAATAAAGCGCTACCACAGCGCCCAGTGTAATTGCTGAGTTTCCAGCAAAATTATTTATAAGGTCAAAGTCCAAAATCAGTTCAATTAAGTCCCACAGTCAATCGTTTCACTGTTAAAAGCGATGCAACCTAGTAATATCAGAAAAATATCGCTAAATACATGTTGGTACGAATATGTGACGCAACCGTTGTAACTCAAACGGACTGATACCGTTAGAAAGTCAATGAAATGTAGTTTTTGAAACTGTCTCTATTTCTTCAGCGCGCGCTAACGGCTAGGATTGGTCCCACAGTAAAAAATGACTTATTTATCTAAATTTTTAAATAAAGCGCTACCACAGCGCCCAGTGTAATTGCTGAGTTCAGCAAAATATTTATAAGGTCAAAGTCCAAAATCAGTTCAATTAAGTCCCACAGTCAATCGTTTCACTGTTAAAAGCGATGCAACCTAGTAATATCAGAAAAATATCGCTAAATACATGTTGGTACGAATATGTGACGCAACCGTTGTAACTCAAACGGACTGATACCGTTAGAAAGTCAATGAAATGTAGTTTTTGAAACTGTCTCTATTTCTTCAGCGCGCGCTAACGGCTAGGATTGGTCCCACAGTAAAAAATGACTTATTTATCTAAATTTTTAAATAAAGCGCTACCACAGCGCCCAGTGTAATTGCTGAGTTCCAGCAATCATGTCAAATTAAGAAGAATGTTATTTCTTGGAGTCCAATTGTCTCATTTATCACATTTATAAGGTCAAAGTCCAAAATCAGTTCAATTAAGTCCCACAGTCAATCGTTTCACTGTTAAAAGCGATGCAACCTAGTAATATCAGAAAAATATCGCTAAATACATGTTGGTACGAATATGTGACGCAACCGTTGTAACTCAAACGGACTGATACCGTTAGAAAGTCAATGAAATGTAGTTTTTGAAACTGTCTCTATTTCTTCAGCGCGCGCTAACGGCTAGGATTGGTCCCACAGTAAAAAATGACTTATTTATCTAAATTTTTAAATAAAGCGCTACCACAGCGCCCAGTGTAATTGCTGAGTTCCAGCAATCATGTCAAATTAAGAAGAATGTTATTTCTTGGAGTCCAATTGTCTCATTTATCACATTTATAAGGTCAAAGTCCAAAATCAGTTCAATTAAGTCCCACAGTCAATCGTTTCACTGTTAAAAGCGATGCAACCTAGTAATATCAGAAAAATATCGCTAAATACATGTTGGTACGAATATGTGACGCAACCGTTGTAACTCAAACGGACTGATACCGTTAGAAAGTCAATGAAATGTAGTTTTTGAAACTGTCTCTATTTCTTCAGCGCGCGCTAACGGCTAGGATTGGTCCCACAGTAAAAAATGACTTATTTATCTAAATTTTTAAATAAAGCGCTACCACAGCGCCCAGTGTAATTGCTGAGTTCCAGCAATCATGTCAAATTAAGAAGAATGTTATTTCTTGGAGTCCAATTGTCTCATTTATCACATTTATAAGGTCAAAGTCCAAAATCAGTTCAATTAAGTCCCACAGTCAATCGTTTCACTGTTAAAAGCGATGCAACCTAGTAATATCAGAAAAATATCGCTAAATACATGTTGGTACGAATATGTGACGCAACCGTTGTAACTCAAACGGACTGATACCGTTAGAAAGTCAATGAAATGTAGTTTTTGAAACTGTCTCTATTTCTTCAGCGCGCGCTAACGGCTAGGATTGGTCCCACAGTAAAAAATGACTTATTTATCTAAATTTTTAAATAAAGCGCTACCACAGCGCCCAGTGTAATTGCTGAGTTCCAGCAATCATGTCAAATTAAGAAGAATGTTATTTCTTGGAGTCCAATTGTCTCATTTATCACATTTATAAGGTCAAAGTCCAAAATCAGTTCAATTAAGTCCCACAGTCAATCGTTTCACTGTTAAAAGCGATGCAACCTAGTAATATCAGAAAAATATCGCTAAATACATGTTGGTACGAATATGTGACGCAACCGTTGTAACTCAAACGGACTGATACCGTTAGAAAGTCAATGAAATGTAGTTTTTGAAACTGTCTCTATTTCTTCAGCGCGCTAACGGCTAGGATTGGTCCCACAGTAAAAAATGACTTATTTATCTAAATTTTTAAATAAAGCGCTACCACAGCGCCCAGTGTAATTGCTGAGTTCCAGCAATTATGTCAAATTAAGAAGAATGTTATTTCTTGGAGTCCAATTGTCTCATTTATCACATTTATTAGGTCAAAGTCCAAAATCAGTTCAATTAAGTCCCACAGTCAATCGTTTCACTGTTAAAAGCGATGCAACCTAGTAATATCAGAAAAATATCGCTAAATACATGTTGGTACGAATATGTGACGCAACCGTTGTAACTCAAACGGACTGATACCGTTAGAAAGTCAATGAAATGTAGTTTTTGAAACTGTCTCTATTTCTTCAGCGCGCGCTAACGGCTAGGATTGGTCCCACAGTAAAAATGACTTATTTATCTAAATTTTTAAATAAAGCGCTACCACAGCGCCCAGTGTAATTGCTGAGTTCCAGCAATCATGTCAAATTAAGAAGAATGTTATTTCTTGGAGTCCAATTGTCTCATTTATCACATTTATAAGGTCAAAGTCCAAAATCAGTTCAATTAAGTCCCACAGTCAATCGTTTCACTGTTAAAAGCGATGCAACCTAGTAATATCAGAAAAATATCGCTAAATACATGTTGGTACGAATATGTGACGCAACCGTTGTAACTCAAACGGACTGATACCGTTAGAAAGTCAATGAAATGTAGTTTTTGAAACTGTCTCTATTTCTTCAGCGCGCGCTAACGGCTAGGATTGGTCCCACAGTAAAAAATGACTTATTTATCTAAATTTTTAAATAAAGCGCTACCACAGCGCCCAGTGTAATTGCTGAGTTCCAGCAATCATGTCAAATTAAGAAGAATGTTATTTCTTGGAGTCCAATTGTCTCATTTATCACATTTATAAGGTCAAAGTCCAAAATCAGTTCAATTAAGTCCCACAGTCAATCGTTTCACTGTTAAAAGCGATGCAACCTAGTAATATCAGAAAAATATCGCTAAATACATGTTGGTACGAATATGTGACGCAACCGTTGTAACTCAAACGGACTGATACCGTTAGAAAGTCAATGAAATGTAGTTTTTGAAACTGTCTCTATTTCTTCAGCGCGCGCTAACGGCTAGGATTGGTCCCACAGTAAAAAATGACTTATTTATCTAAATTTTTAAATAAAGCGCTACCACAGCGCCCAGTGTAATTGCTGAGTTCCAGCAATCATGTCAAATTAAGAAGAATGTTATTTCTTGGAGTCCAATTGTCTCATTTATCACATTTATAAGGTCAAAGTCCAAAATCAGTTCAATTAAGTCCCACAGTCAATCGTTTCACTGTTAAAAGCGATGCAACCTAGTAATATCAGAAAAATATCGCTAAATACATGTTGGTACGAATATGTGACGCAACCGTTGTAACTCAAACGGACTGATACCGTTAGAAAGTCAATGAAATGTAGTTTTTGAAACTGTCTCTATTTCTTCAGCGCGCTAACGGCTAGGATTGGTCCCACAGTTAAAAATGACTTATTTATCTAAATTTTTAAATAAAGCGCTACCACAGCTTGCCCAGTGTAATTGCTTGGAGTCCAATTGTCTCAATCACATTTATAAGGTCAAAGTCCAAAATCAGTTCAATTAAGTCCCACAGTCAATCGTTTCACTGTTAAAAGCGATGCAACCTAGTAATATCAGAAAAATATCGCTAAATACATGTTGGTACGAATATGTGACGCAACCGTTGTAACTCAAACGGACTGATACCGTTAGAAAGTCAATGAAATTTAGTTTTGAAACTGTCTCTATTTCTTCAGCGCGCGCTAACGGCTAGGATTGGTCCCACAGTAAAAAATGACTTATTTATCTAAATTTTTAAATAAAGCGCTACCACAGCGCCCAGTGTAATTGCTGAGTTCCAGCAATCATGTCAAATTAAGAAGAATGTTATTTCTTGGAGTCCAATTGTCTCATTTATCACATTTATAAGGTCAAAGTCCAAAATCAGTTCAATTAAGTCCCACAGTCAATCGTTTCACTGTTAAAAGCGATGCAACCTAGTAATATCAGAAAAATATCGCTAAATACATGTTGGTACGAATATGTGACGCAACCGTTGTAACTCAAACGGACTGATACCGTTAGAAAGTCAATGAAATGTAGTTTTTGAAACTGTCTCTATTTCTTCAGCGCGCGCTAACGGCTAGGATTGGTCCCACAGTAAAAAATGACTTATTTATCTAAATTTTTAAATAAAGCGCTACCACAGCGCCCAGTGTAATTGCTGAGTTCCAGCAATCATGTCAAATTAAGAAGAATGTTATTTCTTGGAGTCCAATTGTCTCATTTATCACATTTATAAGGTCAAAGTCCAAAATCAGTTCAATTAAGTCCCACAGTCAATCGTTTCACTGTTAAAAGCGATGCAACCTAGTAATATCAGAAAAATATCGCTAAATACATGTTGGTACGAATATGTGACGCAACCGTTGTAACTCAAACGGACTGATACCGTTAGAAAGTCAATGAAATGTAGTTTTTGAAACTGTCTCTATTTCTTCAGCGCGCGCTAACGGCTAGGATTGGTCCCACAGTAAAAAATGACTTATTTATCTAAATTTTTAAATAAAGCGCTACCACAGCGCCCAGTGTAATTGCTGAGTTCCAGCAATCATGTCAAATTAAGAAGAATGTTATTTCTTGGAGTCCAATTGTCTCATTTATCACATTTATAAGGTCAAAGTCCAAAATCAGTTCAATTAAGTCCCACAGTCAATCGTTTCACTGTTAAAAGCGATGCAACCTAGTAATATCAGAAAAATATCGCTAAATACATGTTGGTACGAATATGTGACGCAACCGTTGTAACTCAAACGGACTGATACCGTTAGAAAGTCAATGAAATGTAGTTTTTGAAACTGTCTCTATTTCTTCAGCGCGCGCTAACGGCTAGGATTGGTCCCACAGTAAAAAATGACTTATTTATCTAAATTTTTAAATAAAGCGCTACCACAGCGCCCAGTGTAATTGCTGAGTTCCAGCAATCATGTCAAATTAAGAAGAATGTTATTTCTTGGAGTCCAATTGTCTCATTTATCACATTTATAAGGTCAAAGTCCAAAATCAGTTCAATTAAGTCCCACAGTCAATCGTTTCACTGTTAAAAGCGATGCAACCTAGTAATATCAGAAAAATATCGCTAAATACATGTTGGTACGAATATGTGACGCAACCGTTGTAACTCAAACGGACTGATACCGTTAGAAAGTCAATGAAATTAGTTTTTGAAACTGTCTCTATTTCTTCAGCGCGCGCTAACGGCTAGGATTGGTCCCACAGTGAAAAATGACTTATTTATCTAAATTTTTAAATAAAGCGCTACCACAGCGCCCAGTGTAATTGCTGAGTTCCAGCAATCATGTCAAATTAAGAAGAATGTTATTTCTTGGAGTCCAATTGTCTCATTTATCACATTTATAAGGTCAAAGTCCAAAATCAGTTCAATTAAGTCCCACAGTCAATCGTTTCACTGTTAAAAGCGATGCAACCTAGTAATATCAGAAAAATATCGCTAAATACATGTTGGTACGAATATGTGACGCAACCGTTGTAACTCAAACGGACTGATACCGTTAGAAAGTCAATGAAATGTAGTTTTTGAAACTGTCTCTATTTCTTCAGCGCGCTAACGGCTAGGATTGGTCCCACAGTAAAAAATGACTTATTTATCTAAATTTTTAAATAAAGCGCTACCACAGCGCCCAGTGTAATTGCTGAGTTCCAGCAATCATGTCAAATTAAGAAGAATGTTATTTCTTGGAGTCCAATTGTCTCATTTATCACATTTATAAGGTCAAAGTCCAAAATCAGTTCAATTAAGTCCCACAGTCAATCGTTTCACTGTTAAAAGCGATGCAACCTAGTAATATCAGAAAAATATCGCTAAATACATGTTGGTACGAATATGTGACGCAACCGTTGTAACTCAAACGGACTGATACCGTTGAAAAGTCAATGAAATGTAGTTTTTGAAACTGTCTCTATTTCTTCAGCGCGCGCTAACGGCTAGGATTGGTCCCACAGTGAAAAATGACTTATTTATCTAAATTTTTAAATAAAGCGCTACCACAGCGCCCAGTGTAATTGCTGAGTTCATGTCAGAATTATTTGGAGTAATTGATTTATCATAACAAAGTCCAAAATCAGTTCAATTAAGTCCCACAGTCAATCGTTTCACTGTTAAAAGCGATGCAACCTAGTAATATCAGAAAATATCGCTAAATACATGTTGGTACGAATATGTGACGCAACCGTTGTAACTCAAACGGACTGATACCGTTAGAAGGTCAATGAAATTAGTTTTTGAAACTGTCTCTATTTCTTCAGCGCGCGCTAACGGCTAGGATTGGTCCCACAGTAAAAAATGACTTATTTATCTAAATTTTTAAATAAAGCGCTACCACAGCGCCCAGTGTAATTGCTGAGTTCCAGCAATTTATTTTATAAGGTCAAAG